>VZTY01022275.1:0-58864 GCA_013400935.1 Turnix velox | reverse complement strand
TCGCCGCTACAACGGGTCAACAGCCCAGCCGCGCCGCCCCCACCGGCTCAGTGGACCTCTTCTGCCCGCTACCCAACGGGGCTGCAGCGCCCCAGCCTGGGGCCGCCACTCCGGCGGGATGTGCACGCAGTCCAGGGGAAGGGAGAAAAACCCCTTTAGAGCCCGGCGCATCGGCGTCACCGCACCTGTTGCGAGAGGAGATCGGCGCTGGGCCCCGCTGCTTTCCCTCCCGTCGCAGCCCACGCGCAGCCGCTCACCCCCGGCAACCCCAACCGCCAGCAGCGCCTCACCTGCGGGGCGCCGGCACCCGCCGCTTCTGCCCGCGGCCTCCGCCATGTCTCCTCCTCGCCCGGCGCAGCTGCTCCGCCCCGCGGATCCGCGGTCCCGGGCAGGTGAGAGCGCCACGTCCCCCGCCGACAGCGGGATCTGCCTGGCAGCAGGTGAGGGCGGGGAAGGACCGCCCCTTACAGGCACCGGACCCTGCCGCCCTCTGCGGGGGTGGCGGAAGCGGCGACCAGCCTACCCGCGCAGCCGGCTGCCTCCTCACATGGAGATGCCGGTATTTCCCCAAATGTATGTATACATTTGTTGGTTTTTTGGTTTGTTTTTTTTTCCTCAGACGAGCTGCCGCCGCATTGGCACAGCTCATTTGCGCACCAGCGCGGGGAGAAACATCAGATTTTTAACCAATTCCCCACCGGTGTGTCGACAGCAGGTGGGAGGTTTGGGAGCCACCTCCAAAGCTCCAGTTTGAGAGAGAACTGTGCTGCTGTAGCCTCACTGGCACAGAACGTGCTTTCGAGCAGATGGATATGGACCTCAAGGTGCCTGAAGTGCCTTGCTCACCCAAAATGGCTCTGTGAAGAGCTGTCAGTTGATCTATCCTGTCTGTACAGGGCATGGTCCTGTGACACTACCTGCGAGCTCATCTGAATTTGGCCTGTGCTGCTTTCCACAACCATTCCTCCTAAAATTGGTCTAGATTAAAACGTGGCTTTATTTTGTGTCAACTCACAAGTGATTCCAACCATCAAAACTACACCTTAAACAGGTGTAGTTCACCTTAAACAGGGTGAACAAATCTTAGAACTCAGGGTATGCACCTGTTGTACGTGTGCAAACAGATGGAGAGATGCAGCTCTCTTTTGCTGGACAAGGAAAAGTTCCACCATTGCCACCATGCAGAATGTCCTTCTACAAACAGGGCATGAGGTATACTTCTAGGGAAATAGAGGCTGAAAGTTTTGTTGCTCTAGGAGCCATCTGTGCTCTGAAATAGAAGGAAGTGGGGCTTGAATGACAAACATTCACTGTAGCTCATGGGCAGGAGAGTATTTGTGGCATGACAGGCTTTATTATGAAAGGTGCAAGAGACTCCAAAACCAAACCAGCATTGCCTTGGTCAAGTTTTCACTTCAGTGTTCTCTCTGTCTCTCAGTCAAACCAAACCAAGGCACACTAGGCAAGGACAAAGACACTTATGTCCTATAGTCAAAAGGTTGCCTTTGGCAAAATCCTGTGCTAAAAATTAAAATGCTCTTACAATGAATTTCATGTGCCTCACCTGTGGCCCAGAATGGCATACACCAAGGAGCCAGTCAAGAATCCCAGGCAAACCTGTCTGATACACCCTGTAATAGAATGTTTCTCCACATTCTACCCAAGTTTATAGAATCATAGAACGTGTTGTGCTGGAAGGGACCTTCAAAGGCCTTCTAGTCCCAAACACCCCTGCAGCAGGCAGGGACCTCTTCCACTAGATCAGGTTGCTCAGAACAAGACTGGCCTTGAATGCCTCAGGGGATGGTGTCTCTACCACCTCTTTAGGCAACCTCTTCCAGTGCCTCACCCTCCTCAATTTAAAGATTTTTTTTTTCCAAATATCTAACTTAAACTTGCCTGCTGTAGTTTAAAATCATTGCTTCTCATCCTATTGCTACATGTTCTGGCAAACAGTCCTTCCCCAGCTTTCCAGTAGGCCTCTTCAGGTACTGTGAGGCTGCTGTAAGGTCCCTGGGGAGTTTTCTCCAGTCTGAACAGCCCAACTCTCTCAGTCTATCCTTGCAGGAGAAGTGCTCCAGCTCCCTGATCATCTCTGGATCATCTCCAACAGGTCCATGTCTTTTGCTGAAAGCTCCAGATGGAGTCTCACCAGAGCTGGTTATAGAGGGGCAGAATCACACCTCTCAATCTGCTGCCCATGGCTCTCGTGATGCAGCCCAGGAAACAGTTGGTATTCTGAAATGTAAGCACACATTGTTTGGTGTTCAGCTTTTTGTCCATCAGTAGCCCCACTTTTTTTTCCACAGGGCTGCTCCCATGGAGACACTAAAATGATTCCTTGATCCTTTCTATTACACATAGCTGGCATTACTGAGCACCCTGAGTCATAGAGAACAGACTGCACACTTTCAAAGTATCAAGACACAAATAAAGCAACAGTCTATTCATGCTGCATGAAATCACAGGTTTTCAAACTGTAGTCATGGGCTGGTACAGGATCATCTTTCACACAAAATCAAATTCAGGGAGTACATTGTCTTAGGCTCAGCTTTTCCATGGGTAGCTGCTCCGAGTTTTGAAGTGAACTTCCACTACAGGTCATTCCAGTACTTAAAACAACCTTGAAATTGTACTAACACTAGAAATTTTTAAACAGTAGCTATGTTTCTCCTGAAATGTAGCTAGATTTTTGAAAGGAGTTGAATTTGTGCCCAAACATCTGTGGAACCATCTCCAGAATAAGAAAAGTATGACTAAAATTATTTAACATATGGCTTATTTTTTTAATAAATAATTGTTGGTCTTTAGGCCTTACATAAATGTTTGGATAACATGTTTATGTTCAGAAAAATACTTCTAAGTTTCCTTGAAAACACTTGCTAGACCTGAAAAATTCAGTGCATAAGCTGTTCACAAGTCTTATGAAGAAATAAGTAGCTTCAGTTCAGGCTAGTCTTTCTCACAATGGAAAGGTTTTGCAACTGGCCCATAGGAATTAGATGGTACCCAGTGCTAGAATTCTTGCATGAGCATGGAGAGTGGAGGGACAGAGAATATCTACCATCCTTTTTCATTATGCATGAGAAAAGACATACTACAGAAACAGAAGCTGAAGAAAGTAACAGGCTACAATGACTACTCAGTGCATGGAGGCAGGATATTAACTTCTCAAATCAAGTAGAGCACCCAGAAAAGAATTTTGTTTGCCCCTAGGTTGCTAGCATGGGAATTAGACTGAATAGGAAAACAGAGAAAACGCTCTTTTATCAAACCAAAACCATGGTAATTTCAACAATGTGTGTCAGAAAGGTTCCCTTGATACTCAGTATGATTTTTTCCTCTTTTTTATTCCAACATTTTCCAGTTCTACACCTTCATTATTTTTAAAGTTTAAAAATATAGGAAAAAATTAAGTCTTAGGATCTTTTTTTATTTTCAACTGTGTATGTCAGAGATAGCTTTAGAACAAGCTAACATTACTGTGGTTCAGGTGTATGCAACTGGTACAGTTCAGTAGTACATAAACAACTCTAAAACAAATAAACTGCAGAACTTAAATTACCAAAAATAAACAATGTTAAACTACATAGGGAAGTAGGTAAAAACAATTACCTGTAGGTCTTGCACACTATAATAAAAATGTCTAATTATGATTAAAATTATGAAGTTCTACTACAGAAATATTTTTGTTTCAAATAATTTTGAAATATTACAAAGAAAAAGGAACTTGAAAAGTTGTTGTCACATTTTGTTTTTTCCAGTGATACACAGTCACATGAAATCTTACATCAGTTTTTATGAAATTAACACCTGTTTAACTACAATATTTCATGAGCTTATAATGTTTTTTGGCTTGGTTTTTTTTTTTTATTTTTGAAAAACTTGCATGTAAAAACACTGAAAATAAAATAACATTGTGGGTTGGTTACAGATTCCTTATGGATTATAGGAGTAAAAGCAGTCAGGAAGCTGCAGTGTTTTTAACATTGGTAAACAAATACTGGATTAAAGTGCAACAGTCCTTCTGACAGCACACCTGCTCTGTGCTGAAACAAAAACTTATCCTCTCTGCAGAGAAGTGAAGAAAAATTTCATTGTCAGGCATGTTTCTCTCTGAAGTCAGTAATGGCTTTCCAGAGCGTGCATAGCATTCCACCTCTGTGAAGAAAAACAATAAAGATGCTCAGGTAAAAAGATACATTTCTAGTTTGAAAGCATTCCAATTGAGGATTTTCTTGCTCAGGTTTTGGCTGATGAAATGCAGTGGGAAGGCTGATCAAAGGTGAAATTCAACATGTGATACACAAATAGGGAACAGAGTCCTTTTCTGATTACAGTATGAGACAATCTTACTACTTTTCAGATGCTTGCTTTCAGGAATTCAGACTCCTGGTCCAAAGGACCCACAAAACCTAGCAGCAGATTTCCAGCATTGTTAAAGTGTCAAATATGAAGCCATCTCACCACATGCCGCTAAATTTTTACTTAGTTACTTATTTTTAAACTGGGTGTACTCAGTGTTTATTAAACACAGTGTTTAATAGCTTCTGGTGTTTCTAGCTAAACTTGGTTTTGCGATGATCCATGACTAGGTAAAATCTAGTGTAGTCCCTAACTATTGTTTCTGAAATTTAATGATGACAAACTACAGAAAGTTTTGATATCTCTACCTTTTAAAATAAAAGCACAGCTCTAATGGGATATACACTGTCTCCAGAGGTAAGGCAAAAGCTTTCAAATTTTTCCTTTGCTTTCCTTTACTAGAATACCTAATTTTAAAATTTAAACAGTATTGGGTCTTTATCAGTATCAGTATACAAAGACATAATGGGAAGTGTTACTTATTTTAAATTAATACTTCACAATCTCATAGATAGAGGCTTAGTATCCATTATTTCTGCTTGTAACAAAATACAACAGCTCAGTTCATTCAGCTAAAGCATTACCTCAGCCTCAAACATTTCAGATCATCTCGTGTAACATAGCAGAGAACATCCATTAATGTATAGTCTTCAGCCAAGAACTAAAAAAAAAAATTAAACAGTTAGAAATATAACTTAAAATTTTATCTACCACCTGAAAAAATGTCAAATTGGGCCACACTGTGATACATGTGATACATGATTGATCCACATTGTTTCTAGAAATACAGTGATTAGGATCTATTGGCATATCAGGGAAAACTTGAAGGTGTAAAGCTTTTACAGCTACTCCAAACTTTTGCCACCTGCTATTTCTATTGTTATCCCTCATATCTCAGAGTCAAAATTTTAATGAATACAGATTGGAGCATAATACAACATTTCATCCATGAGGAAAAAAAAAAAACCAAAAAACATTTAAGACCTACATTTCCAGAAGCAGTATCTAAATTTTGTGCACTTGAATTCTGAGGAACCTTTAAATTGATCTGTAGGAGTGACAACTGCATGCCGGTTCTGCAAAGTAATCTGAAATTCTGAGATACTCAACACCTTCTAAAATTATATAATTTGCTGCAGAGCAGGCTGATCTACTTCAGGAGATTTTCCTTCAGTGCAGCTTGCTGAGGGTGAGCATGTTCCCTGAATCCAGAGTATAATCAACACGAACTGCTGCAATATGCAAAGACACTGAAAGACTACAAACCAGAGCAATACTGTCCATTTACCATAACATTTTTTCCCCCTTATTCCTATCTGATACACAAATTATAAACAATACTGTGTTTTTATGAAGACCTTGACATCCATGGCTTTTCCCTATCCTTGGAAAATAAATGGATAGCTCAGAATGTGCTCTCTTGGTTTGTTCTCTTCCAGCATCAACTCACAAAACAGTACTGCAAGCATGTCAAAGAGTGGACAGAATCATTGCTACCTTGTTTATTGTGACCTCATCAGCTCCATGAACAGTCAGCCAGTTTATGAGATCAGGATCTTCAGCTCCTGTGCTAGTGGAATGACGGTGACACAGAGACAATCCAGGAATATCTAGAACAAGCATTTCTGAGATAAGATTTTCTGTTGCTAAAGCAACCTCTTCTCATTTTTGACTGCTGAAGCACTTTCTTCAGTGAGCTTTCCCTTCAAGCTCAGAATAACAGTTATCCCCATAAAAAAAGGTGTCAAATGCAAAGCACACTGATACAGATGTTTTCTGTGCTCTTAACAAAATGACCTCACTAGCACAAGTCACATCAATCTCATTGAAAATGTTGCTACACTAAGGCTGTTGCACTAATTTAAACTGTTATGTATAACTCATGTAATTGGTGTGTAGGCAATGCCTTAGATTGAGGATCAGCTATTTTTGGAAAGCAATGCTTCTTTGAAGCGCATGACACCAAAACATCAAACTGCATTAGGAATTCCACCTTCTTCAGGGCATATACATATCAAATTCAGCTTCCTTCCACAAGCTTTAAGTTGTATCTACAACTTACCGAGTAAATCCCCTTGAATTTTCAGTGTATCAACTGGCACAGCCTGTAGCTCAAAGAACATGTATCTAAACATACTAGCTTATCCACTTTAGAAATACTATTGATTCTGTAGGCTATGAGCCTTGTGCTCTTTCATACAATAAAACTTGATAAAATGAGGAATTCCTTGTACTTTGATTAACAAATTTAGTAACTCAAACAACACACATTTCTTACTTCAAAACATATTTTAACACATGCAGCATAATAAAGCATCTTTGCTATGACTAGCTCAATAAGAAGTTTTCCAGTCTTCATCTTCATTTGTAGCCAGTAAGAAACTTTTCTTTGAAAAACTTCTGACTTACCTATTGGCTGTGACCTAAGCCTTAGGTTTCTGATCTCTTGATCTTTTTCCTCTATAGCTTGATGTAAGAGGACTTGAAATTCTCTCTCCTTCTGAACTAACTCCTCCAGTAACCTGTGAAGGGAAGGAAGTACACATTTCCTTAAGTACTACACTTAAACTGGAAACAACCTTGATAGAGCCAAGGGCAGACTTCTTCAGCCTTCATAACAATAGACTTATTATACCTATATCAAGACAAACATTCACTAAAGCTATAACTCTTAAAAATAAAGCCCCAGACACATCCACCCACTAAATAGGTGCTATGACACAGTTTCAGTGAGGTTTCTACAGCTAGCATTCTGTCACAAACAAAACTGTGCAACCAAGAGGAAAATATACCAATGTTTTGCATAAACCAAGGTCTAAGCTTTGTGTCAATCCTTTGTAAGGAAAACTGACAGCTCACATCTCTCCAGGAGGCGTTTTCAAAGGAGGCAAGCATGAAGCTATGATGAAAACGTGGCTGCATTTCTCAAATACAAGAAAGTATTTTCTTATCCACAAAAAGGATGTAACTTCCTCACATAGTAGGCTCTACCTGTGCACACTGTATGAAGATTGAGAAAGGAGGCAGCAAAATACCTTATGTCCCCTCCTAAGCAATTACTTTTGAGAATGTCAAACAGAAACAAATTGGAACCCATGTCTGGCTTCCTTCATAACACAAACCCAGAGAGAAACCAAAAGAGATTCAGTGGTCATCACATTTCAAACCAATCAAAGGAAAATTATCAGAATACAATGTAAAATTAGTATGTGAAGCTGCTGCAATTTACTATTTTTGAAAAGTGTTTTAGAAAGAAGGAGAACTTGTAAACAATGTCCACTGAAAGAAATGGTCAGAGAAATTGGGACATGGAGAATATACTCATAAACCTGTCACAGGCTTCTGAGTCTTAGGAAACTCTTTCTTGAAATTTTTGCAGCACCTTAATCCCTTCCTTGAAGCCTTAGCCAGACTGAGAACTGGTATTAGTCTGTTTCCTTTTTTATTTAAAAATAATTATTTATTTATACCAGTTAAGTACTGCAGCTTCTTTTTCTGGGACACAGAAAGTAACATTTAGAATTAAGCTAGAGAATGTGCCACCAAAGCACTCTTCCTGTCTTTGCACAGAAGCATCTTGTATGACTGATTTGTACAAACATCTAGCCCTACTTTTAGCTTGCATGCAGGCCTGCCAGCAGCATAGTTGCATTTGAGTACTTCCACACCATGGCTAACAACTACTAACAAGTCCACCCTGCAGGTGAACGGAGCTGCTTTCTGTCTCTGACAAAACCCTGTGCTTGGTTAATCTCAGTGCAGGTGGACAGTCTATCCAGACTGGCATCTCGTCACTTTTTAGGCAATTTATTCCTCCTCTGTCCTTTTTGGTTGAAAAAGGCCTTCAAGGACAATAAAATAAGCCACTATTGTCTGCTGGTCAACTCCTTGCTTATTATGTCAATAAACTATGATCAATACTTAAACAAATGTCCTTATTGCCTACCTCAAAAAGTTTCCATGAAAAACAGGTTGTGATTATTTGACTAGAAAGTATGTTCTAGCAGTGTAACAACTGTCTCACTGAACACATGTTTTCTGTCAGGGTTGTATTCTAAAGCTGCTGAGGTCAGTAGAAAATTCAAGGTCATAAAACAGGTACTGCAAAAGCTAAAATACCTACTTTATACTGACTGACTGGTATATTTTAATGAAAACAAAATTATATAGAAAATTATTTGTATAAAGTAAAGGAAACAGATTTGTCTCTAACATTTCTTAAACAAAGAATCCAAAGGACCTCTTCTCAGGTTTGAAGTAGAATTTCTGAAGAAAAAAAATCTGATATCCAAATTTCTGGATTTTTTATTTGTTTAACAGCCCACCTATTTTCCCCCTCATTCTCTGGTGAACACAATTTATTTAATAAAAAAGTAGTGACTGCTTGTGAGCATATATTCTGCTGTTGTGAGATTCATGCACAAATCTGAAGCAGTTTCCTTGTAGAGTTCATGTATGGCTGTCAACTAGCCTGAGTTCATTACCCAAGAATAACTACAGAAAGGAACAGTAAGTTCTGATCTAATGGAAACAGAACATAACACCATTCATCAACCATACACAGAGTATGAAGGAGAGAAAAACCAGAAGCTTGGCAGAAAGCTCAACTTCTTCAGACCTTCCTTGAAAGGGCACCTAAAACCTAGGCTGACCTTAATTTGCATCATCATTGTTCTGAAATGAATAAAACTAATGTAAGTGATCAGTCACAGTTAAACAGTGACCATCATGTAAATGAACAGCTTGCAGTGTTGTGGAGCTTTGATCCTGTGACTAGTATTCTAGGACGCACATTTTAAAAGCAAAGCAATTCATGCTGTCACAAATGTCTCTTGATGTCCAGACTTACCTGTTTGTCTCTAATTTTAGCCTGCCCAACTGGACACTCAGTGATCTGTGAGCAGCCTGGGAGTCATGGGATACCGTAGAGCTGAGTGTGCTTACACCTGAGGTAGCTACCGCATCTTCCATGACAATGCAAGGCTGCTGGATGGTTTGATTCTGAGGCTGCTCATCTTGATCTTCCTCAGCTTCTATGTCATCTTGATCTGCTGTGTCACTTTCAGATGCAAGACTGAAATGTGGCCTCAATTCTATTGGTAGCAGTAAAATACAAGCAAAAGAGAAAAACATCGTAGATGTTAAACACTAAATGAAAAACAGACTTAAATGACTATTTATAGATTATCCTACAGCTTTAGTTAAACCAGACCTGAAATTTCTGCAGAAAGAGGACAGATATTTTCCAGATCTTTAAGACAAGACAGATTATATTAGCATTTTATTTTATGCTGATTATTATTCAACCTATCACATGTTCAAAAGCTCTAAACCCCCTAAAATCTGGATGAACAGATTCCAGATTTGGTTAGCATTTCATGTCAGATTGTGCAGCAAAAGTACCTTCTTTTGTTCATTCTTGGTGATTTGTAATTTCTTATGTGTCTGGCCTGAAATGTTTTATTAAATAAATAACCATTATTTCTCTTACATCCAGCTATCCTGTTGTTGCTATTCTGACATACTTAGCATTCTCTCATTATAAGAATACTGCATTTACAAAAGAATCATATCCAAAAATACAGAGAGCAAAAAACAGACAGACCCTTCTCCTGACAATTAAAAGTACCACACTTCCCTTCTGCAGATCAGAGAGATCAATGCTGGTTTTGTAATGATGCACATGCCCAAAAAATGCAGATACAAAGCTTTACCTGTATGCTCATTTTTGTTCTTCCACGTTTAATTTACCTACCAGAGCTTTCCAGGTATGCAAGATACATACACAAGATCATATACTCCTAAAAAAATCTATTACTGCAACAACATGTGTTTGTTAATTCTAACTAGTTAATGTAAATCCTTCCTTCAGTTGTGGCTTCTGACTACCAAGCACTTCCTTCAGACTCCTCACCAAAACATTTTTTTTTCCTGAATCATGCTGGGGTTTTGTCCTTTCTGCTGAATAGCTAGTAAGCACATTTCATTATGAAAGAGACTTTGTTCCTTGATCCATTTTTTCCTCTTGATTTCAATCCTGTGTGCCTTTTTCAAGGCTGAGCACACTAAGATGAACAGAACTGTGCTCCCTCTAGAGAAAGCAGTTTATTATGTAGCAGTTACATAAATATTTCTAGGCAAGTATGTCTGAATTGGCTTTGAACTTCTGTATCACTCTTAAGAACAGAAGTTCTTTTTTGGCATTGTTCACAACCAGGCAGTAGAACTGCTTCCTATCATTCTTAAAACATACCATAAGTTTTAGAAGTTTTAAGGCTAGAGATAAACCTTCATTCATAGAAGAGAAAAAAACCCCGTGAGGCAAAAGTAAGAGGAAGCAATCAGGGAAATGGCAGAAGATTAACAGCAGGGCACAGAGGCTTTTGTTTAAGCTTGATGATGTACAACTACCACTTATGCTGAGCTATATGGGGAAGAAGACTCTACTAAGAAGGAATTCTACAGCAGTCCTATTATACAGCAATTAAGTACATGCCTGTTAAAGGTGCTTGGCATTTTAATCAAAGGACAGATTCCACAGAAAACCTATTTAAGCCTTGCTGGTTGTGCTGAGAATATGAAAAATAGCAATGAGAACAGGAAGAGCTGTAAATTTTGTTGGAATTTTCAGATCAGATCGTCTTGTTGATAATTTAAGACTTAACCTAATGCAGAAAACAGAAATACTTTGACTGCAGGCTTAAAGTACTAAATCTCATGTTTGAAAATTTCATCAGTGTAGGGAACAGTGGAATATGAAGCTTAGAAGTTAAGCAGCAGCAGAGAAACTAACTCTGGAAATAAGTAGAGTAATAACAGAATGGGGCAGTTTCTTCCCTCAGCTAAGCCATTCATTCTGCCTCCACAACTGTCATAATACAGTATTGAAACTGCAGGCAGTATTGAAACTCTCAGCTATAGAGAGTTTCTGACCATGACGCAGAGAATTTTTTGAGTGTTCAAAACCAAAATAAATTAAAAAATCATTAATGTGCACAATGAAAAATATCTTCCCAAATGGTCATATTCTGGGAAGTGGTCTGTCCTTATATTTTCAACAGGCAACATTGTGCACATCAGAAAATTAGGTCTCAGAGCACTTCAGCTCACTACTGCTCACTGTGTTGCAGAATTGTGATGCAGGACTCTGCATCTTTGAAAGGTTAGTTTTCCAAACTAACTTGGAAAATAAAGTGACTAGTTTTTGAGTTGCAAAATAGTGACCAGCAAGAAGGGCCCTGCTAGTTTCAAAATCTTAAGAGAAGCATCATTATCATAGCTGTAAAGTGTGTTTAAAGAGATCAGCTAATAAATATTTGCTGAGTTAAGGAATTACTCACCAGGGACAAGAATAGTAATTGCAGTCTGCACAGCTTTTCTGATTATGCTGTCTAGTGCAAACATCCAGTGGGGCTTGATGTTATGATTTCGGAGAACTTTATTGACCTACCAACAGAGAAATCAGTTTAGATATTGTATCTCCCACAATTTAAATCTGTAATATATATCAGCACTCAAATAAAATATTTGTAATTGTAGATGCTGCATCAAAACAGATTATTGAAACCATTTCATCTTGTCATTAAATGAAGGGAACAGCAAGATTATCAACTTCCACCACTTTTGTACAAGTCGTGCAATTTTCTGTGTTTTTTAATCAAGTACAAGTTTCCATCTTAGGTGATTTTTGGTGGCTGTGATACTAAAGTTTAGTTAATCTTCATGAGTGTGGAGAGAAACTTAAAAATAGGGAGGAAAACAAAGACCAGGGGCCATATTATGAAAGGTTTGTAACTTAGCTAATTAATTGTGGGAGTTTTTTGTTATCATTTTAATTGCTTGCTCTGAGCAGTATTTCTCTATTTTAAAGTACAGTTGTAGGAAATATCAAAGAGCTAATGTAATGCTGCTCCTTCTTGATTCAGAAAAGTGTCAATTAACATTAGTTTAAATAGGGAACTTTACTTGCTATTTCCTCATTTCTACTGCTTTTTACTTTGCACAAACAGGTAGTATTCTACACTGGAGTATTCTGCACTGAACTTCACTCGCATGCAGTGCTATTTCTTCAATTCTTCTGCTTTTTACTTTGGACAAACAGGTAGTATTCAACACTGGGCGGCTGCTAATTCCCTACAGGCCTACTTTTAAACCACCTTCAGCAATATACCCAGCTGCTTCAATGGATGTGTTCCATTCCTTTTTGCAGACTGTCTCTGTCTCAGGGGAACTGCTTTCCAATTTTGAAGTGATGGGATGGGAAGAAGCAGGTGGGGTGACCATGCTACAGTGAAATGCCTAGCCACAATAAGTAGCAATAGAACAAAATAGATTTGGTGCTGTTTTCCAAACACAGAAGCAGTCCTTCCAGGCATGGAAACAGTTCAAAGCATCAGGTTCTGCATGAGTTGAACTCAAGAACTTGCAGGAAGAAACCAAATATGACTGTATTTAGAAAATCATGAATTACTCAAAGGCTCTTAAAAAAAGTAGCATCAACTGCTTACTAAAAAATTGGCCAAGAAGACACTTCACTAAGAACTTCCTAAAAATAGGTTATTTGAATTTTTTCACCCTGTGATAATCTCCCTGTAAAAAGTGACAGAAGTTACATAAATGATGCCTTTGGAATATGTGGAAAGTTTAATAGAGGTTATTAATTATACTATTATCACTGCCCCAAGTGAAAAGTAACAGGATTCAGTCATGCAGTAATTTATGCAGGTACCTGTACTGGGTTTGGCAAGTATGGAGTTAATTTTAATTACAGCAGCCCATATGGTGCTATGTTTCAGACTGGTGTCTACAACCGCCTTGATAACACACCCATGTTTTAGCTATTGCTGAGCAGAGTTACACACTGTTAAGGCTTTTTCTGTTTTTTACACTGCCCCAGCAATGCAATGGTTGAGGGTGGACTGAAAGCTGGAAGATTTCATGGCTGGCACCGCTGACTCCTAATGACCTAAGAGATACTCCCCAACAGACAGCATCATACTCAGCAATGAAACCAGGGGAGCAATTTTTCCAGAGTAGCCATTGCTCAGGGACTTGTCACTAGTGACAAGTGATTGCTTTTGCATCACTTCTGAGGTTTCCGGTTGTTTTTTTGACTTTATCTTGACCCACAAGTTTTTACACTCTTTGCCCTTATGATTGTCTTCCCCATGCCACTGGGAAGGGGTGAACACCGGATTTAGTAGACATTTTACCGACAGCTAGAGTCAACTCATCATAGTACCTCTGTCTCCTCAGTTCTGTCGCCAGTGGCCACGAGGTGGCACTTGGACACTATGCTGCCCTGTGCCCAACATCTGAGCAGCAGCAGCTGCCTAAGAACCCCAAAGGCACCTGCTGACAACCCTCCCAGGCAGCACAAATCCTTGCCATACTTACTCCTACCAAAACACTAAGAGAAGTTTAGCTAAGTACTGAAGAAGCACAACTTAGCTTTGTCAAGAACACCGTAATCCTAATGTGATATAGCCATTTATGTTACAGCACAAAACTACTTTTCCTTAGAATCATAGAATAGTTTGGGTTGGAAGGGACCTTAGAATAATTTCAAATATTAGAAATGGAGACTGTAGAGCTGAAGCATACTGAAAGCAAAGACTCAAAGAGAAAACTCTGATTTGTGGAAACCTCTCTCTTAAAGATTAATTTCACACAGAAGGCATTTTTGCCATAAACTGCATCTAATTCTTCCTGGTGTAGTCTTTGCAACAAACAGTTTACATGCTATGTAGTCCTTCCTGACAACTCTTCTACTTGTCAGAGTGCTCCAAGGTTTAAACATTGACAGAATCATCCACCTCAAATGCCTTCTTGGACGTCACTTCATTTTTACAACATGACTATACAAGTCCATACAAGTGATGCCCAGCACAGCTGTACCCTCCCATGATGGTTGTTCATCCTAGATATTAAGCCTAATTGCTTCTGAAGTAGCATTTAAGTACCCAGCTTAAGAAATAATATTTGCTTTTGGTAAACTAGCTGTTTTAAGAGTACCCATGTGCATGTTTGGTCATCCACTGGAGGAAATTAACTGCATTAATTGACAGTAACCGTTCTTCCTTCCTTCTTATCCCACTTACTACAAACTGAAAGTGCCTAGTTGGGCAGAAATCTTCCACTAATGAAAAATACTAAAATAAGAAGTTAAGACAAAATTACAAAGCAGACAGACCACTACTAGAAGCACAGAGAAGCTTACTGTATTAGTTTATAAGAGAAGTCAAGATCAAGAGATCTGCATTTACCTAGGATGATTCTAACACTCAGTGTGGGTCTTATTCACCAGAAAACTCTCCAAATTGAGATTTATTTGTTTTAAAGGCTTTACTGCTTTAATACTATGACATGATACCCACACAACTACGTTAAATCTTCAAGATTTTTAATCTCAAAAAAAATCTCAAAAGTTGTTTAAGGCCTGTGTCCTGCTAAAGGGTCTCATGGAAACTCAATCAAGTCTGTTTCTTGGCAGTTCTGCACACAAACATAGTAAAAACAATGACTTACAGCATCTTGAAAACCAAACAGCACAAGCTGTACTTGACTGATCCCATGGCTGTCAAAGTCTAACTCTAGTTTCAGTTTCGAAAGAGTGTTTGCGATGATTTTACGATCAGTGGACCGTACAAACTCTCTGAGGCTAGAAACGAGCGTTGTGATATGTTCCCATTTTAGCTTGGGCTCTTCAGCACCCTGGTAGAAGAGAGAAGAGGAGAAGAAATCGTTTTGATAGCCATCTTTTGAAATTAACACCCAGAGGGAATTTAGCCAATAACATCAACTGACAGAACTTATTTTCAGAAACTCTTAATGCAATAATGAAGGGAAAGGTACAGGTCAGTTAACAGTAACAATGTAACTTCAGCAGCTCAGAACTCTACCACTGAGCACCCTAGTAATGCCTGACAAGCCAGCAGTTGCTTTCATTTTGGATAAGCTGCTGAAGTAGATGTGCACGCTGTAGACCATATGTCTCATTGTACAGGAGTGGAAAGATGTGAGTAAATATACTGTGCACTGAATATTACAATTTACTCTTAATTACAAACAAACAAGTACTTTGAAGTGCTTCTAATTTCAGAGTGACCCTGAGATATGACTGCAAGATCCCACAACAGCATTTAAAAGAAGGGATTAGTCAAGGCTATACAGAAGGCTCAGAGACTAGTGGTTTCCTGCATGATTTCCCTTGATAGAGAGCAGGTCTACAAATCTCTCACATCCAATTATAAATATTCATATGCTTATTTTTAAAAGCTTTTGTGTTTTTACATGAGCTAAAAAAGCAGCAAAAAGCTCAAAAGCATTCATCAAAATAATCAGTGTAATAAAGTAGGAAGCAAATTATATTTACCCTAAAAAGTTATGCAAACTGAACATAAATTTCAATTCCAACTCTTAAAATTAAGCCAGAGGGAGAAAAGCCACATTAGTTGTTTCACATCAAGCAGGTGCTTATTCTGAAGGAAGATCAGCAGTTATTTATATAGACTAAGGATACCTAACATTTTTTTCTGTAACAGAAGGATATACGGTGTTTGGTTCTGTTTGCCAGTTTTATGCTATGAATATCGCAGTTGGCCAAACACCGAGAACTCTGCTAATAATGTTGAAGTTTTAGATAAGAGTCTCTGATTTACTTTTATCTGGAGAATTTACCTGATCATTTGCTATAGTGAAGTGGATTCCTCACTCTGTCCTACAATAGATCATCTCCTTCTTGTGCAAATAATTATAAAACCACGAGGGCAGACAGATGGACAAACAATGCACAGTTGCCCTGGACTAGAAGATCCAGTCTATCAAGGCATGCTGGCAACAGCATAACCAGTAAGGCTTTCTTGGTAAGGGACAGAATCTTGTTTTGAGAAGGTCACTGTCCACCTCTAATCCTCACATCCACTGACTCTGTTGAAATTGTTCTTATGAAAAGTCTTTGTGAAGAGAAAAGGAAGTCAGGCTTCCACCTATCTAACAAGCAAGTCAGGCTTCCACCTAATGGTAACTTCCTGCATTTTAGCAGGATATAACAAGAAAGCCAACTCAATTTCCCCTTAACAGCAGTCACTACCACTTTCAGGAGGTTTATGCAAGTTTCTTGCTCTTTGACCAGGATCCCTCTTTTAAGGGAGAAAATGGTGTTTGGGAGTCAGAGTTTTACATCCTCTTGTAAGGGCACAAAGTCTTATGCACGTGTGTTTTGAATCCTTGGCTCCACAACTCCATTTCTCTTGGCTCCAGTCTTAGGCTATTTTAGATCCAGCTGAGAAATACAGGAAACAACTGGATCTTGTGACTGAGTTTCAGCCTCTCACAATCACTGATTATTCCTTTCATACACATGCTAACAACTGTGACTGTTACAGCAACACTCCAGCAAAGCACGCATCACAGGTGTCTTACTGCCTGCTACTTCAACACTTTCTAAGTTACCAGGACAACTGTGGGTATCCCATTCCCCCACCAAGAACTGGAAGCTGTTTTTATTGGTACAGCAGTAATTTCCAACTGCATTAACTGCAGTCCCCTCAAAAGAATCATATTGGTTTGCTTCAGTTTCTAAACAGTACTATCTTTAGCAGATGAGTTGTCACATTCTATACGCACGTTTCAGACAAGCAGCACTTTGCCTTGAGAATGAGGTGAGTCAGTTAACTACTAACAGACAAATTACAAACAGGAACAAAAAAATAATATCATCCAATCACAGTGTTGCAACATTTAGCAGTATGGTCATGACCTGCAATTTATTCAGTGTCATCTTGAACTGATACATCTGATGAATCATCCCCACAAAGGAGTGCCAAGAAGTCATTCTGTAATTATTTTGTTGTTTGCTGTAGCTCCCAGTGTTACACCATCTTCCCTCCCCTCCACATGTGCTCCCAGCTGCTGTGAGGAAAGCTGTAATTTATTTTCTCCATAGCCCCCTCTTACCCTTTCACAGCTGTTGGCTAGAAGGCAATGGTGTACCACTCAGCCCCTTTTTGTTCTATGCAGTAATTTAACATAAGGCCAGAACAAGCCAAAAGACCTAAACTTCTCCCCATCATACCAGTCAGACAGACAATGGAACTGTAAAAGTAGAGCACAGCAATCACCTCCCAGGGATGATCTATCTTGCATGCATTGACCTGAAAACCTCAGTTAGTCCCAATTGAAACTCACTCTCATGAGAGGATGTTTTTCTATTATCTGTTAAGCACTAATATCCAGAATACATGCAGTATTGACAAACAACATAAAAGGCACATGTAACGCAGCATAAATGAACTTAAAGCCTAATTTTAATGGCCCAAATAAAACAATAAACAATTAAAGCATGGTGCATGCTTTCTAATTACATTAAACTTTATCTTTAAATTGCTTTGCTATGTGTAATTTCCAAAATTCAGGTAACTGCAGATACATCTTCAAATGCCATAAAATTTATGATTTCTGAATTTACCTGCTGTTTGAAATTACCTGAGTCAAAGCCTCCATCAAGTTCCTCACCACCTGCTCTTGGTCCTCACTTAATATCCTGTGAAGGGTAGCTCTCCTTTCACTATCCTTCTTCAGCATGAAAAACCCAGAATCTTTCTCTTCAGGTGAAGGAGGTGCACTGTGATCCTCAAAATGTTCATCTGGGATGCTGAATGAAAAACACAGTGAAAATAAACTTTATAAAAATCATCCCTATGCTCACATTTCTAATCTACTCTGTAATAAAAATTCCAGACAGCCCATCACCTCAGAAAAAGGGACCGGATTCCTTTTCCATCTTTTTCTCCACAGGATTTGGCTCTTGATTTGAAAGAGAAAGGATCAATTTTTAATTCTGTATCAGGTGAGACAGAACCATATTCACTGCTGCTACTTGTATCTTCCACCAGAACAGGGACAGGTAAGGATATACTCCGAAGATACTCTGTTTGGATAGGAATATTCAGGAATTAGAATTCAACAGTGCTACTACATTTCTGAATTGAAAAGGTTATTCTTTCAGAGAATAGACAATCCAGTCTGCCCCAAATCAATACGAAATACTAAAAACAAAATTGATAAAAAATTCCTAAAGCTTATTCTTCTGGAATGGAGTTACCTTTCAGTTATGTTTTTATTCAGAAGGTTTCTCAGATGCAGAAAAACAAGGCTCTGTGCAAGTTCATTTACAGACTGCACTGAAGTGAATGTGCATTTCAGATCATCAACATGCACTTTGATCAGCAACAGCATGTTTTCACAAGGTAAATCATCCGAGTACTCTCCAAAATCTTAATTTTATGTGTGCATACAAATACGTATTTATATATACAATAGATGAACATATATACACCATAACACAAGATAAATTTCTTCAACAGATTATTTAGTACAAGTTTAATTAGTTCAAAGTCCTTGATTATTAATTAACATACATGTTAAGTCAGAAGTTTTGTTTATAAATCCAGAGCATGTGTTGCTGCTGCAAGAAAGTATTCACACCTTCTGCATATGTGTGCATTTAAAAATGTACTTTGAAAGCCACTCAGGATGAAGGAAATGTATTTGTCCAGTTTCCCCAGTCCCACCTCCAGCTCATTTCTTGAAAGAGTATTGTGTGAGCAGACCTGACAAGGGGTCCCAAACACATTCTGCGTTCTTTTAATTACACTATTGAGCCTTGTAAAAATCTATGTTATCTTTCACCACCTTGGTGAAAGACCTTGGTTCTACTGCTACTATAAAACAGCCATTTAGTTTCCTGTTCATACTTCCACTAAATGGTGCTATGTTTTACCTGCTTGCTTAGTCAATGAAGTCTGGCAAAGCAACTAATAGTGGTTTACATTTGCACAATGAATTAAGAGTTTTCTAATAGACAAATTTATTTTCGTAATTATGCCCACTTCTCTTTGCAGCATTTTAGTGTGTCACAGTATATCAGAATAAGCAATAATGTACATAGTTATGTTTTGATAGAGAAGTATGTTAAAACTCACCATTTGTGTTAGCTGAAAGAACTGTGGGAGAAATGCAAAGAAAAAAGAAAAAGTTAAATGTGCCAATTTTGATAAACAATAAGCAGAGTCTAAAAGATAATTCACTTCCCTTTCTTATGGACTATTGGGATTTTCCCAACCGTCATCTTTAGAAGTGTAATCTATTACAATTTAAAGATAATTTAATCTGGAAACAACTTAAAAGTTTATCATTTAGTGCCATGTCCTTTACCTCACATTTTAAATTAATTTTGGTATCATAGTCATGTTGAAAATGTACAGAAAATATATTCATATGTATATATGCATACACATAGAACGTGTCATTCAGGCTAATTTTACATAACATAGAAGACTTCAGGAAATGAGTACATTAAACAAAAATAATGCAGTGCATGCATACATGACAAAGATTATTTTGCTCATGTAGAAAAAGCCACTGAGGCACATTCTAATCTTAGACAAAATGTACCCTATGCAAACATTCTTTGAATGAAAACATAAGCAAATCTAAAAAAAACCAAAAAAAACACATCCACTGAAGTTGCACAAAACCACTAACAATCTTTTAGAAACCTTATTTGTATAAATCACTTCTGTGACAACATAACAGAATTCTGATACAACAGTGGCTTTGCAGCAAGCTGCTGGACCAGGTCGCAACTGAGTGTTTGTTGAGATGGAGATCTACTGTGTTCATCTTACAGATTAAATCTGTACTTTCAGAAACAGGAACATCAAGAGAAAAACTCCAGATCAAGTAGCAAGGCCTACCAGAGAGTTTAGATGGGGACTTCTTTTTTTTGCTTGAAACCCTCAAGAATTCATCTGTAAGCAGCTCATGAGCAAAAGCTCGTTTATCAGGATCTGGTTCAAAGCATCGCAATATGAAGGCCTTGGCTTCTGCAGACATGGATTCAGGAATCTCTGGGTGTATTTTGAACATTCCCACCTGAAACAAATAAAGGGAAAAACAATGGTCTAACATTGTTCATTAGACACAATATAGCACCAAAAGTTAACACTATATAGCACCAAAAAAGTGTTTAGACAAACACTATATAGCACTATATAGCTAATAGTAAGTTATATATTGTGCTCAAGTTTTTATATTCTCTTTCTGTACTTAGTTTATTAATTCACTGAAAAAAACCCAACTGCTACAAACTGCATGAACACAACCCCCCCCATTGCAAGCACAGGCTCTCGCAAAACGGAATGCTTCTCTTCTTTTTTTTTTTTTTTTTTAAAACATTCAGGCTTTTGAATAGCTGCTATTGCTCCAACAATCTCTTTAAAAGTACACAGAATTTCCACTCGGCTGAATCAGCTTGTTCTTCTTAGCATCCTCACTAACCAAGCATTTCCTTTATCTTCTTTTCCTGCAATCTCTGATTCCAACTTCTCCAAAACAGTCACGGGACTTCCTCTGTTTACAAATACTGTTCTGAGTTGTACAAGGAAGATGTCTGACCTTAAACATGGCTGCTTGTGGTTCTCCCAGTTCATAGAATGGGGGCTTCCCTGTAGCCATCTCAATGATTGTGCACCCCAAAGACCAGATGTCTGCAGCCTTCCCATAGCCTCGTGGCCCTTTGTCTATGATTTCTGGTGCCATATACTGAAGGGTACCTGTTTAAAACACACACTTTGTTTTAACTTAGGTGCATTAAATACAGAAATAGATAGCTAAAGGACAAGAGGAACAAAATCATTGAGGTCTGACCAACACTGGGAGAGTTAATTATTCAAAACACTAATATTTCTATATGCATTCTCCATATGACTCAAAATAACATTAAAATACTACTTGTGCTAAAGGGATCTGGTACCATCTAGTTATCTAACGATACCACTTCTCAAAGTCAATGGAAATCATTAAGAGGTTTCAATGATCTTTGGATTAGTCATGATTTTAATTTACTGCCTTACAGATTAAGATTAAAATAAGAACAATCTCTCTGAATTGCACCCAAAGAGGAAGTGAAGCCTGAAATCTGAACTTCAAGCAGCAGGTGACATTGAACATTTTTTCAGAATCAACTTGACACATCATTCTGCATTCTGTTCTATTTAGAGCAGATGGAAGACCAGAGAATGGAGTTAAAAGAAACGTCACTTCTCATTTTGCATAATCATTTCATGCAGTGCCACTGCATGATTTAACATCTAAACCAAATTATCAAGCATAATGAGGATTAAGTTAATGACAGGCTCTGCAGATAAGCAATTCTACAGGTGAAGACAGGATGTCCAAGACAGTCAAGAAAGGAAAAAGTTAACCTTTGATCAGCAAGATTAAAGAAAGCGCAGAAGAGACAGATTCAAATACAGGAAAGACACAGCTTTTCTGTTGTAGAGGATCATTTCTCGTGTGGAACTTCCAAAACAGAATTATCTTTAAACAGTACCTGCAAATACAGTGTATACAAAACTAATTGTTCTTGCAGTGACCTTTCATATTCACTGAAAGTTCAGCAAGCTGTGGAGTCTGACCTCACACGCACAGCTTGAGTGAGTAAAGAACCCCCTCTGGGAACATACCAGTGAAAGTTTCAGTACATGGGTTGATTCCTGCAAGTCTCTTTGAAGTTCCAAAGTCTGAAATTTTTAACACTCCACTGTACGTGTTGATAAGTACATTATCACCCTGAGGAACAGAACATTCAGAGTAATTATTTTTTTCTGCTGACTCTTCATCTAAGACTTCTTGTATAGCTTGATTCTACAATGCACTCATTAGTAAGTAACAATTAGCTCCTAAGGTTCTTAAGGGGAAGATGAAAGAGGAATCAATAGTGTTCTTGCCTTATGCAATTCTGTTATCAGAACCTTCATTTCTAAGTGAACTTTCCCGACTGCAGGAACTCAAAGATTACTAAGCTGTGGGAAAAAGCATGCTTTTTTGCCCCCGCTACCCCCTCCTTTTTTTTTTTTTAAGGGAAATTTTTCATCTGCAATCTCCTTGTAACAGAACCTGCTAAAAACCCAACCCATCATCTTCTTCACCTCTAATACACTTTTTTGAAAACTTGACCCTGTCACAGAAAAGAGGAATAAAAATATCTACTTAAGTGGCTATATGTCAATCCTTCCAAAAGAAGAAAAGTATTTTGTTGGTGCAAATTCAAATTAACAGTGATTCACTTACCTAAGAGTCACAGCTTTGAATAGCAGAAGGGGTTTGTGAAAACTAAAAACTCCCAGAAGAAAAATTATTTAAATTGCAGGACAAATAAATGATTATGCAGTTACATAACACTATCAGGCTTAATTTCTCTTCAAATTCTCACCTTTATGTCTCGATGCACTATTTGATTATCATGGAGGTATTTTAATCCTTCAAGAATCTGCTTGGTGTAAAAGCCAATTGTCTGCTCATTATTTTTTAATGGTCCCCATTTTGATCGTAGAAGTGCAGAAAGGCTGCCTATAAATTACAAAGAACAAAAAAGTGAGAGTGAAAATCTAATTAAATTCTGCTTTCTCCCCTGAAGGAGAAAAAAAAGTAGCAACAAACAGTAGTTCCAAGTCCAGTGTAGGCCAGGAGAATACTTACTCACACCATCATTAGCAGTCAAAGAAATTAAAGAGAGTTACACTACCTCTCATGAGATGCATATGAGAAATACATGATTCCTCATTCAGGCAAATCGAAACCTACTTTATCAATGTGCCTGGAGAGGAGTTGCCATAGAGAAATGTTGTAAACGAGTGAAAAAGGGTGCATGTACATAAAATGACTCCACAGTTCTCACAAAAACTAATCTCAAGAAGTGAAATTTTTGCTGCATCTGGCTGCAGTGATTTCTTTGGTGTGAAAGAAAATTAACAATCACCCTTCTCTTGTGTTAAGTAGCTGAAGAGGGTACAGCCATCTGAACATAGCTATATTTTTTCTAGTTGGATAACCACAGATCATCCCTGGCAAGAGTTTGCATGCCACAGCAAAGAGCTGAGTAGCACATCCTTTCTAAACACTGAGTGAGATGACTAAAGAATATTACATTTGCATGAAATGTATTTTTTTGTGGTGCTATAGGTTTAATGCTTTAAAAATGTTTAAAATCAAACCAAGCAACTACTAAAACCAGTCTCCCCCAACAACTTACCACCAGGCACCTGTTCCATGAATATCTTAATGAAGCCATTCTCACTAAGAGAACCTAAATACTGGACAATGTTCTTATGTTTGAGGTGCTTATGCAAAGCTATTTCTTCATGCAGAGGTTGTGAGTACCTGGAAAGAAAAGAAGTTGTTTATTCAATATTGACCTTCAGGAAGAAAGTCTTGTGTTTACTACAGTAGCTGAAGTTCTAATTTACGTTCCGTGAGCCATGTTTGGTCTGAAAATGGCTATGTTAGAGGCATTTAACAACAGTGATTGTTAAATAATACACTAAAAAACCTATGTAATCATACATAAAGCGCATGAAATATATATAGAATATTCTGCATACTTACATACATAAACCCAAAACTGTTATATATATAGAGATTTTTTTCTTGAAAAATATCTCTGCTCCAGCCCAGTTTCAAGAGAATAAACAGTTGGGCAAGCAAGTGGATTCAGACTTGTGACAAAGTGAAATAGTAAATCAGAAAGTTACATTATGACTGCAATCATCACAATAATGAAAACAAACCACCATTTGAATTTTAATTACTTAAAGCAGAAACCTGCAAGAGGAGATAGCTAGTGGAGCAAGACAAAGGAATAATTTCACAGGGAGAGAAAAACTGACCAAAACAATTTCATCAAATGTAGTCCAAGATATTTTTCAGAGATGTCAGCTTTTCATAGGTCTTTTTGCCAAGAAGGTTTCTGGAGTCTGGATCCAGTATGGAACAGCACCACAACTCAGCAGCTGATGCACTCCCTAGACAAGGCCTAAAGCTCTCCATCTAACCATGAGAGAGCTGCACACATCCATGTGAGCAGGCCAGCAGCCAGATCCAGTGTGTTCTCTGGCAAAACCTTGCCAGTATGCTGACAGTCTGATGGCTATTTTCACTAAAGCACTAACATCTGCAGTCAGAGTTTCAGGGTAGCTGGAACAGATGAAGGAAACAGATTTCTTTCCATCAGTCTGCATGCTAGAAGGAGATGCAGAGCCTTGAGCAAGTGGAGGAATTATTCAGATGCTTGTACCAAAGGAGTACCAAACAACCAGAGATTCCACAGATTCAAACTTGGCAGCTATTTGCCAGCAAAAGGAGGTCTTACTGCCATTATCACCATCATCAAGTTGCTCTCTGGAAAGATGTTAGATGAACACTGGTACATTCTCATCCACTAACAAACTGGCAGAAAACTTTTTGCTATTTACTGGGAGGAGGGGTAGCTTCATGCTGTTTCAAGTCCAGGACTTAGATCTCCCTGGAGCCAGCAGAGCACTAGTGCCAAGAATGCGATCCAAGCACAAATGCATATTAAGCTCTTAGGAGAAAAGTTCCTGTGAGCTCTTCTAGGGGCAAGGAGCTCAATCTATCAACAGGATCAAGCTTCAAGTGGAGGTGGGGAGAGGGGTGAGTGGGAGCAGGGACAAAGAGGTCATCTGAAAATCCCTCTGGAAGACAACTTGGCAGAAAATAAGGAAAGTATCTGGTTAATAAGAAGTGTGATTATGCAACTCCAAGGGTATTTGCTAAAGGTTAATTTGACTTTTGGCTTGCCTCTCCATACACAACTATAAAGATTCTGACTATGTTGTTAGTCATTCAGAAATGCAAGATCATTAGTGATTACATTCCTGAGTTCTACTAATGGGATATTCGTTCAAGAACAGCAATAGCAAGGCAATTACAGTTCTTTCCCCCGCACTTTTAAATTGCAAAGTTAATTGAGTCTTGAGCAACTAAAATAATTTAGCAAATAAAGCCACAAGAATATTCTCCAGTGGAATGAGCATTTATTATTTTAGAATTTAGTCATTAGAAGACTTCCAATGGTACAAATAAAGAAAAATTTATGTCCTAGAAATCTAGATCTCATCTAGACTAAGAAAGTGATTCCGCTTTCCATAATCTAAGTTTCTACTAGCTTTAAAACATACAAAAATTATTAGACTACACACTTATTCGTACTGATAATATACATAGACAGACATTTATGTAGATACAAATACATCTGGAAGAATTAGTTTTTTAAAGAAAATAAGAATAGAACAATAACTGCAGATAGAATAGCTGAAAGAAGCTCCACAAGAGAGATTAATGAAAAAGAAACTGAGGTAGGGCACCAGGTGGAATTACTGACCTTCCTGCCTGTAAATTACAAAAAGAAAACTTTATAATAGTTAACAGTGTCCAGTCAACATCCAGGCTCCAATACAATTTAAATAAGAGTACTTGATGCTAGATAAGTTGTAGATTAGAATGCTCCTTTTCTATAAATATTAATTTTTACCCCCAGGGACATACATTCTAGATAAAAGTGTGAAGAGTTACAACGACTGCAGAGGGTTAGAACAGCCTCTTATCTACTGTTTGAATGCTAGCAGAGAGAAAATTGCTTTGTAGGGATGGGTAAAACTAGCTTCCTTCCTGATATTAAGTTGTAGAATGAACATTGCACAAACAAGGGAACAGTTATTTCATTCTACAGAGGATTCATAAGAAATTATGTACAAACAGGAAAGGAAACCATCTTTATTAGCTAGTCAGGCTCAGAATTTTAAAGCACTCCACGAACGATGAATTTCAATAGTTCTTTTATAAAGAATATGCCTGACCAAGTCAAAGTAGATTGAACTTATCACTAGGTGTTCAAGTGAGATTCAGTACTTCAGTAATACTCCTTTTGGAAAAGAAAATTTTCATAAACAACTAGTACCAAACCCAGTTAACAGTTGTGACGATAAACTATTTTGCAGCTTGGAAACGTCTTACACTGATAGACAGGACAGATGGGTGACAGCTTCGTAGAAGAGATACTCCTTAATTGGCAAAATGGTTGATGAAGTTATGTAATGCATAAAACTCAAAACTGCAGTTACTATACCTGCTGTCTCTCTCTGGGATTTCTTTAATAGCAATTCTGACTTGGTTGCTTAAATCTCTCCCAGCATATACAATGCCGTAAGTTCCTTTCCCCAGAATGACTCGCTCGCCATTTTCATCATATTCATAATCGTACTGCAAAGCAAACAACAACATGAAATGAAACAGAGGGATAAGATTTATTCCACTTGATGCTGGCACATAATTAGACATGTAGGATGCTAATTACATTCTGCAGACCATGGACAAAGAAAGAAAACCTTCAAATTGACAATGTGGACATGCCTGAATTTCTCCTTTGACTGTAGAGGAAGCACTGGCTTCTAAGGTATCCACTCCAAGTGAGTGTATAAAGCTAAGCTAGTTGCTACCTGTTATGAGTAACTACACTTGCAAGTCTTAGTTATCAGCATCTGCTGTTCTACTGGCAGGTGCTGTAAAAACACAAGACGAGAGAGGGCACCCTGCACCAAACAGAGAACTCTGGCTCCCACATAGACATGAAAAGCAAGACAAGCTACACTTAATCTGTTAGATGCTCTCCTGACCTAACCACATCTTCCAAAACCAGCACAACCTCAATCGTGCCATTGCCCGGTCAGCCCCTAGAGTGTGGCAACAGAGGTCAGTCAGGTTTGCACTATATTGTGTGGTTTTGGCCAAATTTAACTTTCAGAGTTCAAGGCCACTCCAGAAAGCCATGATACACGTTACTTGATCTAGCTTCTTGAATAACACAGACATGTAATTTCACAGGCTTGCTCTAATGCTAAATCCAGTTTATGTCTAGATAAAGTATTTTTTATTTTCTTCCAGATAAAAACTGCCATCTTTTTAACAAAAGAGAGAAGCTGTTACTTCTTTTTGTACTTAAACAATTAATTATTGCTATGGTGAAGGCATACCCCAATTCAAACTTTGTTTTTCTTCAACAGATTAAAGAGACCATTAGCACGTTGTAGTTTTCCCTGTTAAAATACTTACCCCCTGTAATCAAGTCACCTGCTGCTTTCTTATTGCTAAAATAAAATAAATCAGGCACCCCAAGGTTCTCATTACAGGGTATTTTCCTAACTCACAAGACACACTGGTGGTTTCTCTGTTCCATCTTTGATTTCAGATCTATTATAAAATCCCAACATCAGAACTGGGACAGAGTGCTGTCTGTGCTCATCATGCAGCGCTGAGTCAGTTATGGATGTCTCTAGAGTTTAAGGACAGCAGATTTTCATATGATAGGGCACAGGCTTAGATATTCTTTGCTGCTCTCTGCCACCTAAAAAAAACCCTAAATACCCCAAGTACTGCATTGCAGCCAGTGGCCTTGTACTAAGTTGCAATTATGTCTATGCTCAGGTAGAAACCCAAAATGAGAATACACTGTGTCATGATGTACCCAGGCAGGCGGTAACCTGGCTAACAGAGTGACAGCAGAATTAGGTCATCATAAGGTTCAGTGTGAGTGGACTACAAGTATTAACAGACAGCATCAACAACACCACCTCATCTGAGTTTGCTGTTCACTGCTGTGCATGCCTACAGATGGCAACTAACGAGGACAAACCTTTCCCTATTACAACTATATCCTTACTTGTGATGCAGAAAGCCTGCCAATAAGGTAAGTGCATACAATTCCAGTGATGCATGAAACAGGTAACAAACAGTGTTTAAAATTTAAACACATCTTAATGCTTCCTGACTATGACCACACTCTGAAGGAACTGGTATAAAAGTCACTCTGTAACAAGCCTGACTGGAGAATTTCAGAGTTTAGTACCTTCTCAAGTGAACATGCTATATGAAATATGACAGATTTAGCTATGCTGGTTATAAAAATTATAGAAGGACAATTAATGAGAAACATTAGTTTATAAATAGTAAAGGCCAAAAATTCGTAAACAATAACTTGTATAACTTCTTTCAGAGAAGGGCTGAGTAATTTACTCCCTTCCGTAAAATGCTGCAATACAAGCCTAAAATTCTTAGTATTTTGGGGAAAAAAATAGTAAAAATACCTCTAGAGAATCTCCATCGCATTCCCCTTCCTCTGTAGTCTTCCCTATATCTTCAGTGATACTGTTCACCATTTCAAAAAATCTGTTAAAAGGGGAAAAAAGAAGAGGCAAATACACACTTGAGACAGTACTGGGACTAACAGAGAACTTAAGTGTAGTCAGCATAAACTCCATGTACATATTTTTTTGTTAGGAAAAAAAAAAACCCAAACAAAAAACAAACCCCAACAACAACAAACCAAAATTTATCCACAGCCATTTATATACATTACTGCACTGCTTTCTAATAGAGTTGATGCCTTTATAGCACAAAATGACATGAAACTTCCTCAGGGAATGTTTTCTGGTTCAAGATCACAGAGACCATGGCCCTTGAACTTATGGAGCAGAAATACAACATAGAGAAACTGAAACTACCATAATTGCCAAGATTTCATAATCTTACTTAAGAAAACATAATGAGAAAGAAATCAAGTGTGCTTCTTCATAACTGTAAATAAAATTTTAGTTACAGTAAAAGAGAAACCTTGACCAGACCTTGCTGCTACTCCAGAAAGTCCATTCTAGTTGGACTGGCATTAACAAACACTTGTAAGTAAGCCTTAATAAGATCAGTATTACACGAAACAAGCCCACAAAGTGTGTAAAAAAACCAGTTACAATTGTAATCATATTTGTTCCTAACATTTGTCTCAGCTTGCACTTTGACCCTTGAAAGCTCATATATCTCCAGAGTACTCGAGATTTTCACATGAAAGAATGATCACTGATCAAATTTCACCACAGTTCTGGAGCAATCAGTCCCCGCTATGCCTGTAGACATAACCTGCCCTGACAAATGCCATGATTTTTTTTGAAATAACAACAGTGACACACCTTCTGCAATGAAGTTCTGTGCAGAAGTAGATTTGAAAGTCATCTGAATTGTGCAGCACATACAGGAAACAGCATCGTTCTTCAAACTTTGAAATGCTAGAAAGAACAGACAATCAGAACACATTACAGAAAAATGCACTTGGACTTCTCCTGGCTACATCAAACCATGCAGATCAGCCTATTCAATATGGGAAGGGAACAGATTAAACTTCATCCACCGAAGTTTTTCTTTATTACAAAATTACACTCTTGCATCCTGTCAAGTTCACATTATGCTGTTTGCCCTCCTTGTCTACACATTGCCCACAAAAGAGTAAGAGCAAAGAAGTTAATGGGAGTATTTCCATTGATCTGAGCAATTTCTGTCTTCAGTGCATTTAGGTAAAACCTTAAATTTCCCAGTCCTGCAGCAGGGATGAAACACCCTTTCAGAATCACATTAGAAAGCTGAGCTTCAAAATCAAAGTACAAGTTCTTCTACAATACGCCTCATTCTGAGTACAGGTAGGACCCCACTGACTTCTACAACAACAGAACTTGTGAAACTTGGTGGACAAACACGGAAGCACGATGTAGTGTAGCCTCATGCCCTACTTCGTTGAATCCCAAACTCCCCTTAGTCCATGAGAAATAAATACTGCAGAAGTATTTCAGTACAGACACCTCCCACAGTCATAGTCAGGTAGTCTGATAAGATTTCAAGCTCCAAGAACTTGGGTTGAAATCCTTGCTTTCAGTTCTCAAGTTTTGAGTAATATTGCATACAGATCTGAATCCAACCTTCTAACACTATATTCACCAGCGTGACTTTTGAGGTCCTCTCCCACAGGAACAACACAGGCAGCAGATATCTCATAATCCTGGGCTTGTCCAAACATGGAAAAAAACCCAAACTGTAGTCTAGAAGTTTCAGCTTGCTGCTTTGTTTTTTATTTTTAAATTGAAAAAACCAAGATGGCATCTTCCTGTTCAAGTTCCCCTAGAACATTAGGGACTTCTGGATAACCAGAGATGCAAATAACCTTGGGGTAATAGCCATGTTCCAAAAGCTCTGGTGAAGCCTTGATACTAACAGCACTTTTTGGCTCAGTTCAGTAATAAAAGTTCTTGTTTAAGAGGTCATGAAGGCATATGACAAAATTAAGATTATTTTCATGAGCACATAAATCACCAATCAATGAGCTCTTTAAGCTAAACCAAATCATTATGACTCCCTGCACACAGGGTGTGATTTAGTACCATGGTGCTCAGAGAGCTCTATACACTTTCCAAGTCCCTTTGCAATCATTGAGACCTAAACTATTACTTTTGAAATAAGATGTTGATCATACTGACTGATGCATAGTAGACAGAAATGACCCCTTGAGTCATTTCATTGGAGCATTTACCAAAAACATTAGCCATTTCAATACTAGATGTCTCTTAAGACCTGCTGTGTCCTTATGTAATGCACTAAATATTTATAGAGGCCTTTGTACATGATTTCGGTGGCCTTCTCAACAAAGACCTACCTTGTATGCTGAGGTTCTACTTCTAATCCTGGCTCTCACAAGGCCAGAAAGGCTGGGAGTCCTCATAGAGCTGGGAACTCCCCCTTCTTAGATTGCTTTAAGTCTAAGAGCTTCAAAGGAGATAAAAATAGTCCTAATACAAAAATAGATTAGAAGCATGCCTCGCTCTGAATACTGATCCACTCCAAATAATACCTGCCTTCATAAAACTAGGAAAAAATGTGAACAACTGAAAAATTCAGTAATCAGAAACTTATGTATATTTGAAAAAGGAAAAAAAATTATTAAGAGGCTTATTCAGTTTTATTTGCTTGCACAGGATAAAAATCACCCCCTGCAACTCCTTATGGAAACAACCAGAGAGTTTTCTAAGAATTCACCCTGACTCTTGGCTCACTACAGAGTCTTATAAGTTGCTCTGGACATCTATCTAGATGAACAGATTGAAAATCTAATTGATGCATTAAATAATCATTAGAAGTTTAAATAACAAATGCAAGAGGACACAACAGAAACATACTGACCACAGCACAGTTTAAAAAGGGGGAGTGTAAGCTGAAAAGAGACAATCAAGAAATATTTCTTTTTTTTAGAAGCATACAAAAACATACTGTGACCAAAACCCAAACCAGACTAAACTAAGCATACCATGGTGATTTTTGCCTAAAATAAGCTGAATCCCACAGGACTTAAATTTTGTGTCTATTGACAGTTGTTTTTTTAAGCCACTTTTTGGAAAAAGAATCATCCATCTGTGCAAAATGTTCTGCAGACACAGGAACAGCTTTGTGTGTATGGAACAGTTATTATTAGAACAGAGCAATGACTATTTTTAAAAACTGTAAGATTTCTAGACTACATTTTTTTTTTAAATTACACTAAAAACAAAATCCAAAGTGGAAAGTTGCACATTAATGAAATATAGATAAATCCCAGGGGAAAAAAAGAGGCTGAGAAGATCTAAAGAGTGCACAGCAGTGGCAGAGCACTACTTTCCCACCAAAACAAGATGCAAATTGCAAAGCTGGACCCTGCCAAACAGGATGCACACTACATTCAACCTGGACTAGCAGAGCAGAACAGGCCCACTGGTTCAGATTTGGCTGTTCTCTGCTGACAATATGGCACAAATCCAGTAATGAACTCTCCCCTGAAGACCTAAAACATTTTCCTGAAATCAAGCCAATAGATGTCAAAGTCTCCTCCTTTGTCATTATATCACAAGCCCCATCTCAAAGAGGGAACTGTGCTGAAAAATGGCAGCCTTCAGTGTACATCATTCTCTTCCAATCCAATCAAACCCATCGTGCACAGGTTATTCCTGCTTCTGTAATTTATTAATCCAGATTAACCTAGTCCACATGAATCTTTGGGAGGTCAGGGGTAGTATTTTCACTCCACACACATCCCCCTCCTCTTCCATTGAGTCCCTTTTCTGTTCTCCCAAACAATCTTCAAGTTTTGATTTTGTGGTCTAAGTACCACTCTGCAGTGACAGAATCCTCCCCTTATGGGCCTCCTCTGAATCAGTTTTGCTGCCACATATAAAACCAGACACAGAAGCAAAAAAGCCCTAAGCACACACACTCACACCAAAATGCCCAAGTAGGTAATCAATTAAGATATTCCAAGACATCTAGATCTGGTAGAAATCTTTAAATCAGTCTTAATTACCATAAAGTGACAATAATCTTCTAGAAAACATTTTAATTCAATGGACTAGGTTTGTTAATTTCTACATAATGAACTTTGCAAGTGGTCATTTCTGAAGACTCTTGGGGCTTCATTTGGAGCAGGGCACCTGTGAAAGTGCCCACAATATTCTGCTCCAGCTCTGCCTACATGACTTAACTAAGGTCTGCAGCAGCAGCTGCATGCAATACTAATTCAATGACTCTCTTCACTTACCAACATGAAAGTGAAACCACTTACCTTACTCCCCTGATAGAAGCAGCACTGAAGTTCCACTCGTGGATGCCTTTCTGTAACACACAGCAAAAAATTTGAATTAATTTTTATGGATAAAGTGCCAGTAGGCATATCTTCTAGACTGAAACACAAGAGATGTAAAGAGAAAAACTCAAATTACAACATATTACCTTCTAACAGTTATTTCTCAGGAATTTTTTTTTTTCCACCCAAAACCAGAATAACAGAAATTTCAGTCGGTTTGTTTCCTCATTGTGGGTAAACACAAATTCCAGTTTTAAAAAACATGCAAAGCGCAAGGGCTGCCACTGTAGCCTGGTCTGGGTACTAAACTTGGGGTTATACATGACTATCTGGAAAGCAGAGGGAAAAAAATCCATCTCTGAGAGTCCAAAAAGCCTGCTTTGGATGCTCAATGCTCTGGTGTGTGGGAAGAGCAGGCAGAGAGAGCTATAAGCAGGAAGTCAGATGCTGGACAGAAAAGTTGGAAATTCTTGGAAAGCAGAAGGAATTGCTCAGGGAACGAACAAATCCAAATGCCAAGAGTGTAAAGACACAGAAAGGAGAGTATTTCCATATGAATTAAAAAAAGAAAAGTATGAAAGTACCGAAATGCTAAAGAGCTGCTGCAGCAATAAACAAGTCTGGAATTAAAGAAGTCACCCTGTGAAAACACAAAGGGCCAAGCCTCATTTATTTTCAGATCGCTGAAATTCACATCTGTCCCATACAGCAGAACTGAGTTCTCCCTGTATACAGTCATATTTCCCTACATTCACGTTCTAATAAAACTTTCCTCTACGAAACAGAAGCCTTTTCTATCTTCTAATGAAAACATTCTCCTTTCAGGAAGAGGTGGAACTACACCATCTCAAAATCCTGGCAACTCTGGGATACCACCACAATAAGCAACATATCTGAAGCAACTCTGCTTTCTAGAGCTGAATTTCATTTGGCATTTTAGTGCCCTAAGCAATTAAAAGGCACAGAGACATCTCTTCCTGAGAGGTAATTTAGAGCATAATGTCATAGCTACAAAATGATCAAATGCATTCCAAAAGAAGTCAAGAGAATGCATAGCTTATAAAACATTTCACAACTAGAGAAATACACAAAAGTCAGAATATATACACTGCCAAAATAGTTGCACAATGGGCAGGAGATCATAGAGGAAACTATTCTTCCAACCATAGCAGCTTTCTGTAAGGCTTCATACAGCAATTTTCTCCTCCTCTGTAATTCTTTCCTTCCTGCTCAAATAGCATTAAATTGTGATGCCAATATAAAATGCCTAACACAATGTGCCAAAAACACAAGCAAAAATATTTCTTGAAGCATAAGCTTCACATTATTATATTTGCAAAGTATAAAGCATTAACTCCATTATATCTTCAGTGTTAAATAGAGAAAAGTGTTTGTCCTGTGGGGTACAGGAGAATGGCCTGATACTAAAAAAAGGTGAATCTTGCAGTGCAGGTATAAACCAAAGCCAGAATGAAGTGTTTGTGAAACTGCTATTTTTGTTGCCTGGTTCTTTTGCACGAAAAATGGTCAAACGCAATCACTCTGCTAACATGGATGATTTATCTACACTGCCTTGTACTCCTCCCTCTACATACAACCTCTGCTACTTTCCAGTTTTCCATGCTTGGAAACTCCCTTCAGAGCTTAGTTATTCGTACTTGTCCAATTCCCACTAATTTGGAATAAACTAAAATCTAAACAAGTTAAAATATACGTCCTGACAGGCAGAAATTCTCAAGAAGCGTAACAAGAAGCTTAAGTATTGTAGGTTGTAACAATCATCCATGAGCAACTAATTTCATGTATCTTCTGCTTACCACAATGAAATAATATGAAAGTTAATTCCCTTGTGATCTTGCCAAGTTCTGAATACACTGAAGTAAACATATCAGCTGTGCTATCCAAACTCAGCATCTGCTCTTTGGCTAAGCAAAAAATACCAACCACCCAAAACAATACTCAAACTGGATTAAGAAAACAGAGAAAGGCTGTTCTATTTCAAACACACAAACAGTACTGCTGCATTCCTCTAACCCCATGATGGAAGGGCCAAAATTAGGGGACTACAAGGAAAAGGTTATGCTCATTATGCAAAATATAATGCAACCTGATTTTTGTGTTTGAGGAATGTTTTATGTTAAAACCTGGTATTCTTAAAGGCATAAATATTGTTTTTCCTTTAACAGACTTTAAGTACAAAAGCTGAAGGATGCATTAACTGAAAAACAGGTGGTGTTCACTGTCCTATGCTGCAGGCAAATAAAATGCTGCCAAGGAAGAATGAACAGTGGTAGATCTTACAAATGGCACCATCTCCAGTGCTGTGCCTCTACATGAGACATGCTTCATTTGCTCTTCATCTGCTTCCTCCATGTTTCTATGTTCCTATCCTTCTCTGAGGTTCTACAACTTTGACCTCATCTTGCCTATTTCTTTCCTTGGCATCCCAGAATACAGTAACATTCTAGGCTTTCGTCTCCTCATGCACCTCTGGAATTTCTAAATTTCTTTCCAAATACATCTCACTATTTCACACCTTAGCATACAGACTTCCCAGTATTTTCAACTTCTAGACCTCCTGAACATCCATCCATCTCATTCACCTACCTATCTGACAAATACATTTATGGGTTTTGATTGATTCTGCTCCTTTAAGACTCCAGTCTCCATTCCTTTCTTATTAAAGGAGTATTTACCACCCCTGGTAAGCAATACGTCAAAGAGAGGAAGAAAACAATTATATCTATATAAGGAATTTTATGCTACATTGTTTGTATGATGGCAGTGGATTGTAAATTACTTCTTAAATCTTAAGTTGAGAGACCTGTTGTATATTGTACACTGCTTTAAACAACCTGAAAGAAGATGCAAGCTATTTAAAAACAAGTTGGACACAAAAGATCCACTAGAGAATGAGACAAATATGAAAAAAAAACCTAAGAATGCCACATTAAATAAATATGCATATCTCCACAACCTCTTTCTGTGTGCTACTAAAACACTTTTCTCCTCTGCATAATCCATCATTAGATGTAACTGTTTACATGTTACATACTTCTAAAGTGTGAAAAAAGTTACAATTACAGACAATGTCCATATACCTTGTCATCAGGCAGCACGTGCCAGATAGATACAGTCTTCTCCTCAGCTTCACTATTGATGGAGAGATATGAGGGTTGGTAGATTTTTGTTGGTTCTAATATTAAAACCTTGTAGAAAAAAAAATACTTTAGGAGTTAGTACAAAATATGCAAAGCTTTAAGAAGTATTAAAATCTGTTTTCAGTCATAGCAGGAAAAACAGAGGAAATGGAACAAAACTTAAAATTTTAGTATGTGATGATATATGAGTATATATCAAAAAGGGAAATTTAATTTAGACCTCTGTATTAAGCTATTATGTGCCAACTGGTAATACCTATAATAATTCTCTAAATGATTTATCTGACAACAAGATCTTGAAATCTTTCTGTTACAATTCATTCCCTTGCAATACCATTCAAGAACATCCATTTCCCATGTGGTCAAGATTCATGGGATAGCTTCACCATCTTTTGGTAGAACAACATTTTGGGAAATATGAAAACACATCAACCTAGAGCTAGATTGAACTGCTTTTGGTTTAGACTACTGTGAATTGCAGCCCGCAGATGAAATTATTTTCTAAAAAAACCAAAAAAAACCGAAAGAGAAATGCAATGCAACAAAATTAAGTCTATCATAGACACTTAGCAAATAAAACCAGACACTCTACAACTTTAATAATGTTCTGACAGAATTACTTTCAGATCTTTAAAGCTTCCAGCATGCTTTAAATGTCAAAGTCTAGCTATTTGAAGAAGTATAGTTCCCTATTAGAACTAATTTAGACTTTGAGTGTAATCATCTATCATATCTTTATTGCTCATGTTGAAGATGTTCTCATTCTTCTGAATGCAAAGTTTGTTATTAATTCAAGAAAAAAAGCTATTCTCTTCCACTGCAGCATGTATACAAAGATTTCTAGGCCTTAATGTTTAGCTGTAAGATCCTTCCCTCATCCATAAAATCTTGATAAAATCAAACATCATCATAAAAATATCCAAGATATACAATTTCTCATTTGAAAATTTTTGGAGTTAAAAGAATTGTTTTATGAAATAATGACTGAGTGAGGGAATTTGATCTACATCCTGTGCAAAGAAGCGCAAAGCCAAATTCTGAAATGTTCCTGCCCGTTTAACTATGAAAATGATAACCACTGGGATTTCAAACATGTCGCTTGGACACTTATAATTTCTGAAATCTGGTTTAGATCATTCCACAAACTGGGGTCTTTATTCTTCAACAAGTTTCCCACACACTGTGTAATTTTCTTCACCTAAAGGCTGGAAAGGGACAAAGACACTGATGCTACCAGATAAGACAGTAGCTGAGAGCTAAGCTAGTAATAATTGACAGCGATGTTCTTAAGTTCAGGCTCTCCTTACAATAAGAAAATAAAAAAATAAGTTATTTTAGACTAAACTATTTGCAAGAGTCTTGGAGAACAGAGATAAACGGAAGTCACTATGTTTAATTTTGTTGTTTTGTTGAACAGCATTTTTTTCTGAATGGGTAGAAATGTAATTTTTGTACTATGAGAGATCATGTCTGTCTGTCTGCAACACCAGAACAGGCTCCTGTATGAGACAATCAAACATGTAGATACTCAATTTATCTTTTCGTTCATGCTATTGGAATGATCAGTTCCAGTCTGCCTCCTAATAAAAATGCAAACCATTTACATGGTTTAAGTCAGAGCTCATTTTAATCAAGCCATTTCACCATAAAAAACACATGGCCTTGTCTTGTACAAAAACAAGAGTATTCAAAACATAGTTTGCTCTCCTGAACATTATGCCCATTCTCCTTGGAGAAGGAGAAGAAGACTCTCTAGGGAGTCTCATGCTGCTTTCTCAAGCTGTTGCTATTCAACACAAGAGTCCTCCTTATGGTTTATTGCCCCATCTACACACAGAAGCCAAAAGAACTGTACAAAACAGCCAGTAGGTCCTTCATGTATCTGGGAGACAACAGCAACAGCTATTTAAACCAAAAAGCTATACTTGCTAATAGTTAGCTAAAAGGAAAACCCAAGACATATGTTCCCATACATATATAGTTAATATATGCAGGGAATGAAGATCTTTTTACAGTAGACTTTCAAGACACTGTGCAACACCAGAGAATCTAAAAAAGTGTTCCAAAGTGTTTGTGGAACAAATTAAAATATATATGTAAATGGTTATAGTGCAATGTTGTTGAAATACACTGTCTAGTCGCAGGTACAATACATTTCTGATGGCTTGGATTGATTTTTAACCTCTAAGAGAGCACAGAAGCACAACTGGCAATAGGATATTTAAAACCTGCTGAGCTAGAGATTCAAATAACACATCTTTTCTTCAAAATATAATACAGTTAAGAGCATAATCTGGAACACAGTACAGAGGTTTGCTTTAGAAGGTTACTTAACATTGTTTATGTTTTGCAGTTTGGTAGCAAACAATGAAAAGTTCTATCTTGACTTTTTTTTCCTCATTAACATGGAACATACTACAAAATCCCACTGTAGCCATGTGCAATTAAAATCTATCTAATGGGGAGGCTAAATACATTTCTTCTGGACAAGCAGCTTATTGTCTAGCAACCTAAAAACAAGCAGTGTATTGTGTTAATTTCCTTCATGTTATGATTTATTGGGAAAAAAAAACACCCAACAAAACAACAAAAAAAACACCCAACCAACAAAACAACCGCTTACTGGAAATCGAACTACAGACACATCTGTCTTCGTGGCTTCAACAAGGAAGTCCATCCAGAAGTCCACGAGTTCCTGTTTGGCTGTATGGTGTTCTGGAGTCAGTTTCTTAAAATGCTGATAAATCAAAATAGTTTCTACAATAGACTTCAGGTACCTGTGATCATCCAAGCATATACAGATAGCAAATTTAATACAGTTTGCAAGTAAGAATATCTTTACCTTTATTCACAACTGAAACATCCACCACTAAACATGAAGGCAGATTTTGGTCCTCTAGGGTTGCTTTTAATAATAGCACTTCCCCATTTAGTACTGGAAATGCAGAAGCTACATTCATAATTTGAAATATAAGCATGTTCTGGGACACTGTTTCCCACATATATTCCTGATCCCATATACTGTTTACTTCCTAAACCATGAAATAGCTAAATTCTCTACCTACAGATAAAACTGAAACTACATCAAACTTGTTCCTCAAATAAAAAACCAGGTTTAACTTTCTACACTGCTTTGTCTTTGACATTGTATCTGCATTGGCAGTTGTTTAACACCAATTTCTAAAACATGAATTGTTTCTGGAATTGATTGTCCTGTGAAGAGGACAACAGCTAGGCTAAGCAGCCTGGGAAAGGTAAGAGAAGAGCTAAATTTCTACCCTAAATAGAGCTCATCCCTCTCTCTACTTTTCAGGACTGCTGTATGAGGCACCTCATAATACTACTTATTCTTTGCATTTCTGAAAAATGTTGCAAAGATTTTAATGCAATTTTTACTAACCCCATAGCAATGTGATATACATGCTTAAAAGGAGTTATATTACAGGTATCACCTTACTACAATTAAACCATTCACGGAAACTCTGTGAAGGCATAATGTAAACTGAGAGGGCCTTTTGGGAACAGCTGCACATCTATGCATTTTTCAATCTTCCATCTTAGGCCATGAGGATATATGACTTAAGGTATTGTATCAACTTCCCTTTGCACCAAGCAGGCTGTGCTGAACAGTAGAGGAAGGAATTACTTACAGGAGAAATCCTTCCTGGAGCACAAATGAGTGTGCTGTATTTTCAGAGTTTAATTCACTGTCTTAAATCCCAAAGGCACTGATACATAAAATCCTGACAATCTGGCATCCATTAACTCCCAAAAACTACCAGGAAACTTCCAAAGAGTGACACATAGTAAAACACACATATAGTAAAAACGGGAAACTTCACAGATAAACACACTGCTAACAGTATTTATAAAATATCTGGTCAGAAAATCAGATTTCTTCATTTTGTCTGTTTCCTATGATTGATACAGAAATCTAGAACTTCCATATTTTAGCACACATACATACTTTCCCTTCTGATCAGCTTTTGGAGACACTATCTTTTATAAAAAAATAAATACATAGGCTGTGACATATACACTCTTTCAATTGGTAGAGTGACAACTTTTTTAGTCACAAAGGAGTCATGCCTCTCCTCATCTAGCAGGTTCCCAGCCCTTGATGGAGTAGGTAACTGGTCTTTACTTCCTACCAATATCTAAAGCAGCATACAGGTGCTGGGAGCTTGCTGTCAAAGCACACATTTCTTGGCCTTTGGACAGAAGATCTACGGGGTTGTTTTCACTCCTAAATTTACAGCCTTTCTGCTAACTGTACTTTAATCTGCATTCTCCTCACTCATGATGAGATGGAACATGCAACATACAGCTCATTTGTGTTCAGATTCCTAAACCAGCTGCTGTGTGCAATAACCACCACACTATTCCAAGGTACATCCATGACTCTCCAGCCAAGCTGTCTCCATTCCCCAAAACCTTCAGGCAGCAATGACTAAAACCCCATGCCACTAACACTTTCCTGAAGCAATGTAAGTACTGAAGTTCGGTGCCTACAAGCAACTCCTCCTTTTCTCCTTGTCCTCCAGAAACACCTGGAGTCAATGGTGAATATGCCCTTCTCAGACATCAAATTAAAAACCCATATTGAATCTTTTGCTCAATAAGGGCAAAAGGGGAAAACAGTCACTGGTGTAGCTAAATGTGCAGTGAAACAGTGCACAGAAAGCAAAATGGATTAAAAAACCAAAATCAATCTCAAGCCAGACAAATATGATGTTGAGCGTGATAGCTGAAGGAGTTCAGTATTTTAATAAATAGTAATGCACACAATCTTGTTTGCTACCTTACCATGCTGGTGCCTTAAGCTTGAACAGCTTTTCTGAAGCCTGGATCACTCTTATATGGTCATTAGCCAACATACTGGCCCCCAAGAAAGATCCCACTTCCCAATAGCTCTGCAGCTTCTCTAAGCTCCCCTTTTTACCAAGCAGGCTGCTGATCTTTACACCTGTAGTGAAAAAAAAAAAGTCACAGGAATATATTAATGCAGTTTTAACAATATACATTTCCCTGAGTTGAAATCTATTAGTTACTTATATTACTGTAGCCTCTTCATTTCTATAAAGTAAGATAGAAATTATACTTACCCGTTAATGTCAGGTGCTTTCCAAACACCCTAACCAGAAGCAGGCTTTTTATCCCCTCCCCCTCTTCCTAAAGGCTTCTCAAGAAAAGAACTTTAAGACATCACTGTCAGGAGGCCACACTCAAATTACCTATGTTCTTGCATGGACCTCATCTGTAAAGGTAAATTGGGGACTTAGGCTAAACAACATAGCTGTAAAAACTTAACAGATGCTGAAAATGGCACCTATTATGTTTTTTTTTTTGCTTTGTGTTTTTTGATTTACAAGCCCCAAGCCCCAAACTTACCTTTATAGACAAGGCCCCATGCAGAAGGAACAGATGATCCATTGGGCTTCTTCCAGCAGTGATGTTCTTTTAACAAGCCGCAAGTCCTACCCCAATGAAAGACATCTATTAATAATGGTAAGTTCCTCAGCGTCTCAAGATTGTGGAGAGCCTCCGATTTTGACTTGCTATGTTTTCTGAGAACTACAAGTGTGTGGCCTTCAAGGATGACCCTTGGCTCATATTAGCTGCTATGAGTTTATAGCTAACATGAGATATACTACACTATTCCCCATAAATAAAACCATTTGCAGATTAAAAGACAAGCCTCTTCAGCAGTATGGTCTTCTATTCACTTTTCCCACACTACTTCACTATGAGAGTTTCCCTCCCACATCACCTTCCATTGTCCTTGATATTAAGGCTGAGTATTCACATCAAATTTCAATGGAGTTGTCAATCCTTATTCTTCCTTAATGTTCCCTGAGTAGCTAGAAGACTGGAAGCAGCAATAAACCTTACCAAAATGGTAATCATTAGTCAGATTTCAGCCTACAAAATTCATCATGTCTCCTCATGTTGTTCATGTTTTTATATCACCAATATTAGACAACAGTTTTTAAAATGTGAAATTGTATCCAAGTGATCTGTAGACTGTAACACGCCTGTATTTACACTTTGTGCTCCCTTGCTAAGAACAAACTGTCACACTTAAGTAACACACAGAACAATATAATCCTTGAATCACATAAAACTATATTACCATCTGTTTGTTCCTTGGGAAAGAAGTTATTTTAGTTATTTACAGAAAAAATGCAACAGGTTTTACAAAACATCTCAGCTCTACCTGAGACATGACATAATGTATGCCATTTCCAGCAACTCCACAACACCCTTCTCTATGTATATCAGCTCTGCAAGGTTTTAATGTGAATTGTCAAGACACCACTTGATGATGTATACCTACACTTGTCAGTGTAGGACAGAAAGGGAGAATCTGTATTAAATGTATTCAACTTTCCTTTGGTTCTAGAAACCAAAACCTACATATTTTCCACACAACACAATAAGCAGAATAAATTAATCTCCCCAGACCCTACTCAGCAACATACTCAAATGCTGAAGGGGGCTGCTAGAATGTATAAAACATCTACATGCGCATGATAAGAACATAAAGGAACAGACCATAGAATCTCAGAATGTGTTGAGTTGGAAGGGAACTTTGAAGGTCACCTAAATCTAACTCTTAGGAGTAAGCAGGGTCTTCCTGCTCTAGATCAGGTTGCTCAGAGACTCAGAAAGCCTGGTCTGGAATGTCTCAAAGGATGGTGACTCCATCACCTGCCTGGGCAACCTCTTCCAGTGTCTCGTCACCCTTATTAAAAGAACTTCTTCCTATTATCTCATCTAAACCTGCCCTGCTCTAGTTTAAAACCATCACCCCTCATCCTATCACTACATGCCCTCGCAAACAGCCTCTCCCCTGTTTTTTTCTAGGTCCCCTTCAGGTACCCTGGCAGGCTGCTAAAAGACTTCCCCAGAGCCTTTTCTTCTCCAGGCTGAGAACTCTCTCAGCCTCTCACCTACTAATCTGGGGGAGATGAATTTTTCCATTTTCTGTGCTATGTGGATGTTGGTGTTGGTTTCTAGAACCAAAAAGAAGGTGACAGAGACCTACAAATTTCCACAGGCTTTGAATGTAACCTTATAACAAGGAAATGGTATGAATCATTCCAGACAAGCATACCTCTGCTGGGAAAGGGAACAACTTAGCTGCGCAGAAGGTTTTTGCTGAGTACCGGGCAATGGCACCTCACAGTTGCAGTAATGGCTGACAAGCTATTTGTCATAGTAAGCAGCAGCACTGGTCTCTAGTTCACACATTTCCATACTCCATTGTGCTTCACTGCTCCTGCAGAAACCTACCCATCACAAGCCTCCCATACTCCAGAGGTGGGAACAGAGCCAAAGCACTGTATGAACCCAGTGTGTGATTTTGATAAAAAGTACAACTGATGGATGGAGGGACTGAGAGTACTGTTGTGTCAGGGAGAAGTGATTGTTAGGAGGGTAAGACTGATGATTGCAAGGATTGTGTCCCATCTCATAAAGGAAAGTTACAGGAACATGGATAGAAGAAAAGACAGATGCGTAGCAGCAATGACACCTAAGGACAACAAGTTTGGCAATCATTACTGTCACATAAATCAGATGAACTGGAAATTTTACCCAAGTATTTTGTGAAGTGGATCCTATAACCCCTAGTGAAAGCACCATCAGCCTCTTTTCAAATTCTTCTGAGAAAGATGAAGTTCCTCAGTGCTAAAATTCACTCTAATTGGCTGACCTTCCTCTACAAAGTGCATCTGTGAACTTAACTTATCCCCAGCAGGCAAATTTGAAAAAGCAGTTGCAATGTGGAAACATTAGTAATAGGTTCAAAAGCCTTAAGCATAATTAATATAGGTGGGCTTTCTTTGGTTTTATTTTCTTTTCCAGTTTTTAGGGGTTGGGAAATAAAAAAACCCCAAACTTCCTGTGCAAACATGCAGAGTGAACACTTCCATGAATTTCATTAAGTTTGTGATCTCCTTGTATAATTTCTTTTCTCTAGTTTATTTGATTTCACCATCTTTAAAAGTTTTAATGGTAAACCTGGCATTCATGGACGAGGGGAAAAAAGCCAGCAGCTGAATTACAGTGTATTTCATAAAACAACATTTTGCCCTAAAAAATAAATGAACCAAAACAGGAACACCTAATACCAGAAAATCCATTGTTTTTATAATGCCAAGAATAAGCCCAAAGCTCATGAAGAAAATAAGATATTACCAGCTAAATTACCAGTTACTGGTAGATATTACCAGTTAAATATTACTATGAAGGCTTTATAAACAAACTGCTTTCCTTGCTCAAATATTGACAGAACAATTCATACTACAGGATCCTTTGTGGGTCAAAGTTGCAGAGCCTGCAGAGATCATTACTGCATTTCTGTTTTTATCTCAAAGTTCTGCAGTTTTATACAGTTCAGAAAATAGTAGGAGGAGTGTCATTAATGCTTGATATGATCATTTAGTCATGAAATATTATCTGACAAGTAGAGGTAGGAATGTTTACAAGGTAAATTTTCTGAGTAAATTTTCTGGGTAAAAATCCTCTTGAATTACCTACTTTTAGTTTTACCGGAGTTACTAAATCATTACCAAGATATCAAATATCCATCTTGTCTCATGTACTTTCTGAAGTGTTATTTTACTAAGGACTGTATCCTCCTTAGCCTTTCCCAATTCACCAACATAATTGCTATATAACCTGGACTGAACTTCAACAAGTTTGCTCTCCTAATCTTCCACCAGAAGATTTCCTCTAATTTCTACAGGCAACCGATAATGCTGTGGGTGGGCACAAAACTGAAAGCAGCAGCACCGCTGGGCAAATCCAACTACTGCTAATGAATGGCCTTGTACACACAGATCTAAACAAGAAGTGACATACATGTAAGAGACTCTTGGGAAATGGATTTAAAAACAAATCAAAACATTATCTCACACAACCTCAGTGGTTTTATTTTTGTTTAAAATATGAACATTAACACAAGACAAAATAAGTACTAACTTATGCTCAGAATCTAGCACAATCCGAGCTAGCTGACAAACCACAACAAAGACAAATGTAGGTCTTACACCTAGGAGAACATGAACAAGGAATGCAACACAGGCTGAGATCTACCCAGCTGGGGAGCTGGGATACTGTGCATGGGATAGTGTGTGGCATCTATGAGAGTATTACCAGCAGAGATAAAGAAGCCATTACCCAACTTCACTCTGTGCTTCTCAGCGCACACCTGGAATACCATTGTTCAAGTTTGGGTCCCTCCATTCAAAAAGCGATGTGTAAGGACTGGAGAGGGTCCGGAGAAGCACCACAAAGATGATCAAAAGTCTAGGAAGCCTGCCATATGAAGAAAGGCTGATAGAAGTGAGTTTGTTCAGCCCTAAGAAAAAGGCTTAGGGGAGACCTTACCACCATGTTCCAGTGTTTATAGAGGAGAGTCCCTTTTTATATGAAGTCATGTGGAAATGACAAAGGATAAAAGAAAAGTTACTTCAGGGGAGATTCCAAAAGGAAAATTTTTCACAGTGAGAGCAAACACTCACTGAAATAATCTTTCCAGGAAAACAGTGGATTCCCCAACACTGGGCATTTTTAAGATTCAGTTGAACAGCGTGCTGGACCATCCCGTCTAGGCCTTGCTTTTTCCAGGAAAGGTTAGACCATTCTTGAAGTCCCTTCCAATGTGGTATGCTACACTAGCAGGTAACAGATAGGGTTGCTATTTCAAGGGTTTTCAGCAGACACGAAGTATACATTTACATAATAGAGAGGCACACCAACAGCTCAAAAAAACCCAACCTTCCACCAAACAGCTACTTGTTATTTCTCCACTAAATCATTCATTTGCTATGGATAACAGTATACATTAATTTTGGTATTGTTTTCCTTATTGTTTGATGGAGAACAACACTGGTCAAACTCACAAGTATATATGAAATATCTGATCCCTACAAATATCACACAAATTTCATCAGTACAATTCATTTGTCCACATCTACCTGTATGTAACATGATTTCCATTGAGAAGTTTCTTTAAAATGGAACAATTAAAATTAAACAAACAATAAATATTGCCCATCTTCCCTAAACAATCTAATTTATAACTAGGATAGCTGAATGAATATTTGCAAATGCCATGTACTTTTCCCTTCTACTATGGCAAAAATATTAAGATGGCAGGTTAGAAATGAAAGCATTCTACTTAACTCAAAAATCAAAGTCTCACCTGCTCACAGAAGGGCAAACACAGTAGTTGGAGCATCTCTAACCACTCTGTCACATCCAAATGACACATTCATTTATGCCAGAGAATTTCAATTTCAGTTCCATCACACCCAAAAAAATTCTCTAACAAGAAAATTACTTCCAGACACACAACATACATTTAACTTCTAAGCCAGAGCAATGTCTGATTACAGATACATTCTGTGGAGTGAAGTACTTGTTTCTTTCTCACTTGACAACTTACATATGGAGAAGATTATCAGCAGCAAATAGGTTACTGAATTTTACAACAGTCCTTTCTCACATATATTCCTGAAAGTACTACCAACTAATCTTGACTTTGTACCCTCCTCAAACCCAGCAAAATCACCAAAAACATCACAAACAAAATGAAGAACTGGATTTCCACTTCAGGTGTTTCATCATTTGTTTCAAAATGATGCCACTGCAAAGAGGGGCTGTCAGTTTTCACTACACTCTGGCAACCAGTTAAGACCTTGAAACCAGGTGGAAACTGGAACCAGGTATTTAACAGCAGCACTCATCTGCAGACAGGTGAGATCAGTGGTGAGAGGGGAAGACCACGTGAAATATTCACATGCTCACATTCGAAGGATTCATATACAATTATCAGATTTTCCCCTCTGAGAGTGGGTGGTGTAATACTTTCATTAGAATGCAATTTCACCATGAATTTGCAAGCTATAATTACCGACTTTCCGCAGCTCAAAAGATGTATCAAAGCAATGTCCAGCTGCCAGGAGGAGTACTGCATAATTAATTCCTGACTGTAAAGTTGGCTCTGACTCAAATGCCTTCTTGAACCTAGAAAAAACAAACATACAAGTTTACTTTCTAAATAATGTGATCTAAGAGGGGCATAATTATACTTTTGGGTACTTTAAATGCTTATCTTCTGTTTATACAGCAAGAATCCATGGAAGCAAAAATATTTCACTGTTTTCCACCCATGCTTTGTGGCTATTTTTAGGAGTCCGTTATTTATACATCCTCCTCCCATTTCCTTTCCCCTCACACAATGAGCACAGACGCTACTCATGCATCCCTGTAAAGTATCTTACTAGATTTCCAATTTTCTTTGAGATTAAAGGAAAAAAATACTAGCAGCTTGTAGAAGAATGTTTCACAGTTATAATTATCAACTCGTTAATTTACTTAATTATATTAAAATTCATACATGAGAATACATTAAATATATGTATTTACCCTGACTAGAAGCCTTAGATTATATTTCAGATCTATAACCACATTAAGATGTACAAGCACAAAGGCGATACAAGAACATACTTTGCATTTAGCTATGATTTCAGCTACTCCAAATTTTAATCTCTACTGAGCATGTGATTGATGTTATCCTTATAAGCCTATTTACATGAAAATGGGCTATACCCGATTTTATTCTCAAGAGGAAATGAGCGAACAAGAGGAATGTCAGTTGTATTCACCTTGCTTAAATCATGCCTTAAAAGAAGTTCAGACTTCACACAAACACAGCACACACTATCCTCGTGCTAACAGTGCACAAGTTGTGGTGACAACAGTGACAGCAGATGGGCAGTGTTTTGAACTCATTCTACAGAATAAGAATATGTTTGGGTGCATACATATATACATAACACACACAAACCGTGTTCTCTGTAGGGAGGGGGCAAACAAGAACACCATATAGACATTAAGAAGCACAGGAGATTCAGTCAGCATAACTACAGTAAAAACTATGGGTTTGAAAATTAATTTCAAAAGGATGGAAAAAATCCAGACAAACAAATGGATTACCTGGGTAAAAAGAAGCAGGTTGTGAGATTAATAAATAGGGAAGGGAAAATAATCTGTGCAAAATCAACAGACATGGCTTAGACACATAAGAAAAAGAAATTGTTTTGATTCTACCAGACCAAAAGTATGTCGGGTTTTTAATTAAATGGATATTTTTAAATGGTGTTTTTCCTGCTCTAACAATTTGAGACTTTGCATCCTGTAACATAATCTCTGCTTTCCAAAACTGCAACAGGCAATCTGCTACATATATAGTCTTTCTACACTCCAGTTAATACCTCCAAAGACCTTAATCATCATACAAAAGAGAGTCTAGACCTCTAAACAAAGCATGGTGAGCAGAGAAGGCTCTGTTAATCCTTCTATGTCATCATATGGCTTTCTGCTTGTACTGTGAATTACAACAAAACAAGTAAGAAAGCAGTACAAAATCCTTTCACTCACTGAATAAAAAAAACAAAACACAAAAACCAATCCGCAACCAAAAAACCAACTCCATGAGAACCTGCCAACCAAACAAGACAATAGTTTGATTATTTCTTTCCAGAAAGACTCGTTATCTGTGTAATCTATTTGGAGACATAGCGACGACAAGAACTGGACTCCCTTTTTTGCTTCAGAGATCTTTTATAGTAGAAACCTCATGCAGTATGGGGACAAGGAGAGAGGAAAAATTAACAGAAATAAAAAAAACCTTTAAAGTAAGTATTTTCTTTCCAATACATGAGACTATACTTCAACATTTTTCGTTTTAACCCAATATATACAGAATTTCTGGCATGACTATCAAAGTTTTTGTAGTTCTCAGACACATATGGATAAAACTTCAAAATTTGAAGATAAAACAAGCATCTCAGGTATCAAAAGGTGTGCACAGTTGTGCTGTAAAGTGTTAATCATACAAGCAGAGAAGGTGGAGATGAGCTTAAGTTTGCAAAACGGATCTTGCAAAATCCCCTCTTTCTTAAATATGTTAACACAGAGGTGCCACCAGTGTTGGTGAAGTGATAGGTTTCGGACAGTGGTGTGACCATTGGAACTGACTGTGTCTGATATAGGGCAGCTTCTTGTCACTTACCAGAGGCCACAGTCACCCCTACAGTCCTCTGTTGCCAGGATCTTGCCACATAACCTCAGTAGACCAGAAAGCAATTCTTGTTCCTGGGTTCTGCCTTTTCTTTACTCATTGCTTCTAAGTCTTCTTTCCCCACATCAGAAATTAATTTTTCTAACCATCTTTACATGTCTCTCACACCAAGAAACACTAGTACCTTGGACCTCTGTACTCCCATTTACCTTTCGTAAGCTGATATAACACAAAAGTACAAATTTGGTGCAATCCTGTGCTGACATTCTTAAACTTCCCTTAAATCCCCATAGCCAGAACAGCAAAAATCTGTAGACAGAAAATAAAATCCCACCACCTGTAAGAATTAATTTTGAACAGATGAAAATATTCACCATTTCCTCACAACTTGCATCCATTGATCAAAATGACTAATTTCAGCTGGTGCAATTTCTGTACAATTGTCATGCACTGAGTATCACTGGAGAACCCACACAGAATCATAGAAAGGCAGTAAGGTTTAAAAGACTGCCTGTTAAGCAAAAGCTGATGTGATCAGAAGTGCCATCAACAAGTTAAAAGATGACCTTCGGGAAAATTTAGCAGTGCAGACACTGTATTAGGGAGGTAGCAGTGAGAAGAGTTTAATAAAGACTTGATAGTTTCAGTAAATCTGATTTTGCCTGTCAGTATGCAACAAGAGAGTGACAGTTAATAATAATTAGTCTTTCATCTTCTATCTCTTATTTATATGAAAGATGTCTTTTATTCTGCTTTATAAATGCTAGGAAAGCTACTGCCTGCCTTTCTTTTTTCCCCACATAGAGGAATCACATCACTGCTTGTTGCAAAACCAATAGTTAAGGTGTGCTATCAAATTCTCATTATCTTACACAAGGTGACAATACGTCACCTCCAACCTCATTTCTCCCAAGACTGAGATAATCTTTACCTCAACATAAAACAACACTATTGCAGAGCATTGTTCATGCTCACATCTTCCCTGTGGTGGCCTTCTGTAGCACTAGAGTAGGTCTGCCCCTTCCCAAGAGCCTTCTGCTGAGCCGAGTCAACTCTTCAGTCACATCAAGCCTTCTGTATGACCCCCTGTAGAATCCAAATCAATCTACAGCATAAAGTACAAGTAAAAAGAAACTGGACCATCTAGGGAAGCTATCAGCAAAACTCTACCTTGACCCAACTGATATCACCTTGCTCCATGGCAGCATGAAATGGTCTGTGTTGGGTCCTACACACCAGACTTCAGGGATGACCCGGGGGCTGGCCAACCAGCATCCCACCCTGCTGTCCTTTCCCAAACCAATACACCTCACTGCAACCACTTTCTCTCACCAAATACATGAATACCATGATTACTAAGATATTTCTATAAAAAGCACGTTAAAATACCTACATAAAACATCCTAGAAGTAATTGCCACTACCATACATATAATAGTTCTTAGTTCAATTATGTTTCAAAAGCTCCAAGTTTTTATGTTCACATGGCAATATGAATGAAGAAAAAGCAAGATGCACAACAGCAAAAGCAGCTTGCTTTTATTCTCTTTAGCCTGCAATAACACCTAGTACTTATATATAGGCTTTCTTTTTCCATTAGTTCATGCCTCTAACAAAGTATATTTTTTTTAATGCAGATGATTGAAATTTTGTTATGGGTTTTGCTCTAGAAGAAATTATTTTTTTCTTTAATCTGAAATTACGAAGGGGAGCATGAACAGCAAAAATATGCTGCACTCCTGTTACTTCAACATCTTTTTAAATAATCCAGTAAGCACTGCAAAACTGTAAAGCGTGACCACCAGTTATAAAGCGTATTCTGAGACCACAAATGGTAAACAATTGTATCTTATCTTTTACCAGAGATAATTCTAATCTGAAGTTTATGAAAACAAGTGATAAATAATAAAGGGAGAAGAAAGTTTTCCATTCTAACCATTAACTGCAGCAGGCAGCTGATGAGCACAAGACCAGACTTGGATCTGATGTGAAGGACACAAAAATTACTGTTTCCTCATTTGAGTCATAATGGAGAAAAGCAGCTCATCATGATAAAAGCCTAGGACAGCATCCAGTGCCTCAATTTTTTAACCTGTTCCACAAAACAGTGCTTGAGTATATTTCTAAAGCAATAAAATCGTGATGCTTGCCTCTAAAATTAAGATAACAAATTGTCTAGGCTACCACATGCTATTCTATCTATAGTACTGTAGTCCACTGTATGGTGATGATGAGGTGATACAACTTCAGCCAATTTGAGTTTGGAACAGTCATTGCTTGTGAGCCAAAAAAAAAAAGACAGCAGTACATCCTAAAGATCAATGCAGTATTAAACCTCTAAGGAGACCTATTTAAACTTCTAAGTCTCTAAGGCCCTTCAAGAACTTTGTGAAACCAGAACAACATTCTTCTCACTCTTAACAAGTACAAGTAATAAATTCAGTGTATTCGTGTAATATTTGGAATGGAAAACAGTTGAAACAAGTTATTTAAGGAGTATTTTCCCAAAGCTAACAAAAGGACATAGTTCAGGAAGATGGTACTCACCAGAATGTCGCTTTGTCCCTGCTTTCAATGTTTATGAACCCAGATTCTAAAAACATGTCCTTGTAAATTCGACCAACCAGGCAGTACATATCAGAAGCTACTTGGTCTTCCTGTTCTACCAGGGGAATCATAATTTCTAGAGCTTTCTGTCTGTCTCCAGGCAGATTTCGCCTATTAAAAGATAAGCACTTTGATTAAGAAGAATCACAACAATAAAGTTAACAAGAAATAATTTTCATTGCCACATTTGAATACACATATGACTTCATTCATGTAAAATGCGCTTCTAGAGACAATGGACTATATTATACATACAGTTTTCCCTCTCCTTTTTCTTTTTTTTTTTTTATGGCTAAATGCCACAGGATACATTTACAAAAGCCCCCCAAAAACATGTTTTCATGTTTTCTCTCTCTCATGAAGCATCAGCTAGAGCAAACCACTGATAACAGCAACAAAAGCCTCAAGAGCAATTATTAGAAAGATCTTGTATTACTTTCTTACAAGACAGAAAGACACAAACCTCTGCTTCACATCTTTCACAGTAATCCATATTTTAAAAGTTAAAAAATTTCATCTTGTGCCTGTGTTTTTTCTTTTATAATACACATTTGTAATGTGAACAAAAAAACCAAAAAGCACAAACCATACTGAATTCCCACGACAAAAATGATTAAGAAGCAAAGCCATTAATGTAATATTAACAAATATACTTCAGACAAATAAACTACATAATTGCAAGTATTAGACACTTCCTGGTGACTCACAGTTCAGGTACACACATCACTTAGTATAGAGAACTTAGAGTTTTTTATGTATTTGTGTACTGAACAAGCAAATGACTTCAGCAAAAACTGTTCTTCAGTGGTTTTAGAAAGTATTACATTCTTTTGGAGAAATTGCTTGTAATACCTGAATCACTCCAATTTGAATTGAGAGGAATATATTAAATTAGTTTGGTATCAGTCACACAGGCTTTGCAATGAAGAAGCTTGCAAGAGAAGACTGCCTCAGAAAGAATAAAAAATACATCAAAAGCGGCTGCCAGATTAAAGCAGGCATTACTACTTGATCAGAGTTTCAGTAATGGATTTTTTTCTTTCTGTTCTACAAGGACATGTCAGAGCTGTGATGCATCTGAAGAGGCAATGTCAAATCTGAGAGATCACAGCATGTGTCCTCTGTTTCCTGAGTTTATGAGCTCTAAGCATGTGCAGCTCCATGAGGGAGTTACAGGGAAAAAAATGTTTAAATCAAAGTAGAATGGATAATGGGACAAATTAGTACAACATAACAAAAATAACTAAGAAAATGGAGAAAAAGCACTTGTTTGAATAAACAGTATAAACTGATTCCATGTGCTGGGCCAGTGTTGCCTAGTGTCTCAGCTCAATGAGAAAGAGAGCAGAAACCCAGTACTGTCTCTTCCCAAACTTCTGACCAGACAAATTCTGACAAATTGGGAAAAGTCTCCTCAGACTACAGAGCTGCTGTAAGGCTCCCAAGTACTCTGAAAGTCTCGCAACAAGCCTGGTGCACTCATTGAGATGGACAAGAGCTCCCAATGACAGGCTCCCGAGTGAGAAATCAAGAGGTCCTTCAAGTCTGTGTTATTTTGGTTCCCCTGACAACTGATCCCTTGCCCAGCTGTTAAAGGCTTGCTTTCTTTTGTTTTCTCTTCCCACACTGACCACTCAAGTTAAGCAACAGAGGTAAGAGTAAAGCTTCTTTGCATTTTTCAGCTGACTTTCATTACAGAAAGGCAATTTTCAGAATGGAGCTTCAGGTGCATAACCATTCCGTATCTTCTATCAACTAATTCAGATCAAATCAACAGCTAACTGAACGAGAAGAGTGTGTTGTAATATAAGCTATTTATACTTTGCTGGTCTCCAGGGACAGAGGTACCTACTCATCCTTCTGCTTACACTTCCATTATCAGTCCCCTTGTGTGCTTTCTTTATTTAGGTCAGACTAACCTTGACTAACTGAGCTGCCCCCTCTTTCCACACTAGTGACCTGGATTAGAAGCAAGAGGGCCAGCTTCTTCCACAGTAAACATTCAGATTTATGGAGAATTCCAGACCTGCCTCAGCTCAGGAAAACCAGCTCAGTATTCCCAACAAGGAGAAAGCTGCAATTAGCCCAAGTAATTCCTTTTAGGCATACAACAAAGCATAAGCATTTGCATGGCTGTTATGGATTCTCATATGAGACCTCACTGAGGTCTAATGGTATCTGAAGGGGGCCTACAGGAAAGCAGGAGAGGGTCTATTTGGCAGGGCATGTAGCAATAGGATGAGGGGCAATGGTTTTAAACTAGAGCAGGGCAGGTTTAGATTCAAGATTAGGAAAAAGTTCTTCACCATGAGTTTGGTGAGGCACTGGAACTGGTTGCCCAGAGAGGTGGTGAAGGCCTCATCCCTGGAGACGTTCAAGACCAGGCTTGATGAGGCTCTGAGTGACCTGATCTAGTTCAGAATGTCCCTGCTTACTGCAGGGGAGTTGGACTATGTGGCCTTTGATTGTCCCTTCCAACCCTATGATTCTACGATTCTGGTTGAATATACCATCTGGAGAAGGAGAGAAAAATCTGAGCTGAACGCCTTTGGAGGTACCGTGTAGGCCCTTCATATGACAGATATCTGCAAAGGCTACCTCTTACAGTCACACCTGAACTAGTCAAATCCTGTTTTCAAAGGTGACTTTGCTTTAGAAAATGTTGACCTTGAGGTCTAAGTAACTTGTTTAATCTCAAAGTACTGATTTACAGCAGAGGGAAGGGTATATTCTTACCTGTTCAATGCAAACGCGTAATGAAGCCTTACATGATGGTGAGAAGCCAAGTCAAAAGTAGGCAGTTTTTCTAAAGTTTTTACCAGCTTCACAATGGAGTCATAATCCTGCCAAAAGAAGGGAATAATGAAGTTTTAAGTGCCTGTACCCTGGTGTTCCTACATAAACTCATTGCACTAAGCACATCTCATTTCATAATACATATTTTCAGTTCAACAAAAATTTTGTGGATTTCAGCTTCTTCAGTCTCAAACCATAAATAGGCTGGCAGTCATCATAAATGTGTATATGTACAGTATTTAGAAGAGAAACCTGATTTGGTCTCCTGTAACTGCTTCAGTGTAGACCCATGGAAGTTTTAGGACATTCATATCATGATGAAAGTTAGATTCAGGGACTAAACGCATAACAGTTAGCATTGTAATGTCTGTAAAATGAGAAGTGCATCTGAATGAAGGCAAGCAAAAAAACCTAAACTGAAACACCTTTTAACAACACAGTTTTTAAATGTAATTTAATCACTGACTTTTTTTTTTTAAAAACGAACAAGCAAAAATCCCCAAACACTTCAAAATATTCAAGGTTAAAATCATGCACAATAAACTAAACAATTACAAGCATCATTCCAGAATCTTAAATGCATATGAACATGCTATGTTTCCATCAGAAATGTCACAATCACGGTTACAAAGAATACAACTACACATCAGTAACAGAATGCTACAATAGCAGTTCATTATTTAGTAATGCTGAGAGGAAGAACAGTTACTATATTTTGTGCATGTTTTAGGTGATGCTATAAAAATAACACCACTTTTCTGCTATGCGAATGCACACTATAAATAGTGTCCTTTCAAAATACAGCAAAAAACAGAGACAACATTGCAAAAGATTTTTGCTAGCACACATTATTCACATAGTTCATTAGCAGATCTGTGCAAAATCTCACTAAGATTGTAATGCAATTTATTCTGTTTTAGATGATCCCAGAGCATAGTACTCATACCTGAATGTCTCTGTAGGACAGCAGCAAGTTTATGACAATGTCAGCAGACAAGACCTCAACATTATCCACTCGCTGTCGAATCCTCGCCAGCTCTGCTGCAAGCTCTTTGCCAGTGTAGAGGGTACGTGCCTTCCTGATGTCATTCAGAATCGATTCCCGGAAATACTGGCTAGAGAGGAACAACTTCATGTCAGCAATCTGGGACAGATCCCTTCTGTTTGTTTTTCTGGCCCTGCAGCTTGCACACAATGTGTATGTGAAATGCCTCGTTACTGATAGAGCAGCGTCAGTGGAGAGATTTGATGTAATTTAATAATTACATTATTAATTATCAATTTGAGTCAACAGAAGGCAAAACATGGCATCACCCCAAACAAAGAGGCTGATATTTATATTGTGAGCAGGAACACAAGAATTTTACACAGGGCTACACAAAAAGGCAACTCACCCTGAGCTGGCCTGTGCCACCTTCAAGAGCTGAACAAATCGATCCACCAGAGGTAAGCATATTGGCCCAAGCAGGGACTCGAAACTGGGCTGCATCAGTTCTGTTAGTCCCTTCATGAAACTGCTATCACAGCAGTACACCTTGTTATGTGGAGTTATCATATAAGGAACAAATATGTAGTTACCAGTGCACATCTGTGGGGAAACAAAGGGCAATATATTTAGGGCAGTTATGGCTTGACAACCCTAAGCATAAAGTCACTGCATGTACCACATGCAGAACTTCACCTCTTAAAGTCAAAGGGCTATTTTACCTATGACACCACAGATTACAAGAATTCATCTTTCCCTCTCAAAAGTTATATGTATGTGTTCTGTGTTAAACAATACAGGATTAAATTGTCTTCTAATGCTGGTGAGAACACTGTTTTTGGAAGATTGTTCTGCCTGAATCTGTGAAAATATCTACTTCTTTAGCCAGCTAAGAATTCGAGGTCTTGGCATCCTGGAGCCTTGCCAGATGCAGGAATAACAATCACAGAATGCCAGGGATTGGAAGGGACCTCACAAGATCATCTAGTGAAATCCCCCTGCCAGAGCAGGAACACCTAGACCAGGTCACACAGGAAGACACTCAGACAGGTTTTTAATATCTCCAGAGACAAAGACTCCACAAGCTCTCTGGGCAGTCTGTTTCGGTGTTCTGTCCCTCTCACAGTGAAAGTTTTTTCTCATATTTATGTGGAACCTCCTATGTTTCCCTACTGCCCCCAGAGAAGCCTGGCTCCATCCTCCTGACACTCATCCTTCATATATGCATAAATATGAATGAGGTCACCCCTCAGTCTCCTCCAAGCTAAAAAGACCCAGCTCCCTCAGCCTTTCCTCAAAGGGAAAGTCCCTTTGAGTCCCATAACCATCTTTGTGTCTCTGCGCTGGACCCTCCCAAGCAGTTCCCTGGCATTCTTGAACTGAGGGCCCCAGAACTGGACACAATACCCTAAATGTGGTCTTGTCACTGCCGAGTAGAGGGGGAGGAGAACCTCTCTCGACCTATTGACTGCGCCCCTTCTAATACACCACAGGATGCCATTGGCCTTCTTGGCCACAAGGGCACATTGCTGGCTCATGGTCATCCCGCTGTCCACCAGGATCCGCAGGTCCCTTTCCCCAACACTGCTCTCAAATAGGTCGGTTCCCAAATTATACCAATACATGGGGTTGTTCTTGCCCAGATGCAAGACTCTACACTTGCCCTTGTTATATTTCATTGAATTTCTCCCTAACCAACTCTCCAGTCTGGGCATTTGATGCAGGCAGACCAGCAGGATTATTTTGTGCCATGAATATCACATTCAATATAAATTAGGAAGTTCACTGAATAGTTTTTCTCTCTCTTTCCCTTGATGGTGGTTATCCAGAGAAATAACTTGCCCTGGTGCTAGACCCATGAGCCCTTCCCTTCTTCCTGGAGCTGTTACACTCAGTGTCTGACTTGCTGTCCATGACTGGTAGAGAATAGCTTCATTCTGATATAATTAGTTGAGTATAATTCTTGCATATATTAGATTAGTAGGAGAACTGACACTGGTTCTTTACCGGTTTTGTTCATTATTTATGCTTATCCTAATAAATCTACTTATATTTCAACTCTCCTGCTTCCTTGCTTTCCCCTGTTCTCTATTCTGGGGATAAAATAATTGTCTAAATGACAATAGAGTGTTATGGATTTTCTCAAACCATAAAACACCTGAAAAGTATTCTTTCAGATTTCCAAACAGCTTTCTGTAATGTAAATTAAAAGACACCATCAAAATAAGAAAGAGTTTTGCCAGTTGGTTTTCAAAGCTGAGTCTACTCTGAAGTCATCAACAGCAAGGAAGCAATTCTTGCGATCCATCATCTTGGCACCCCTAAACTACTTCCAAAGTAACTACTTTCTAGTCAGCTGCCTTTGCAACCACCTCCAAGACTCTCCTGACAAACTGAGCTTCATGCTTTGAGAAAATGGTGACTGAATCATTTTTCAAGCTGCGTGCTTAAAACATGCATTTTGACATATATTATTAGATTTTAAAAATATGCAGTACCTCAGTCAGTCCAGTCTGTAGAAATAGCTGTATATACATATGTCAGCAAACACGTAAAATATTAACTATGAATAGTAAGGAATTACCCTTTTTTAAATGACACTGATTGCAGCGTAAAACTGTAAAACTTCACTATAAAGGCAATACCATCTCCACTTTTGAAAGATACAGACAAAGTCTCAAAAATTTAAAAGCCATCCATTAAAAAAATTAAAAGCAACTACAACGAGGACCCCTGAGCCCAAATAACTCAGATCTTGGTTGGAGGTAACTGCACACTCAGACTTGCACAAACTTGAATTCAACCTTCCTCCCCTAACAACTGCATACTCCAACAAATAGGAGAAATTTTTCTGCACATGAGTGTGGCAATTCCAAAGGAAAACTGAGAACTGGGAAATGCATGATCACATTTAACAAGCATTACAGAGTGTGATGATAGAACCCAAAACTGCTCATTGTGATGATGTAGATCCAAATGTGCTGTTCTACTGAAGACTATGCTAGTGTATCACACAAGGCAATCACACACTTTCAAGAGTGAATGGATGAACCCCTGATCCCACCTAAGACCTAGGCCCCACAGTAAAAAGTAGAGAGGAAATTATTAATCTGCTGGAAGTGGTTTCAAGAATTACAGGACAAGGGTAGGCAGTGACTGGCCACGGAAGCCACTTTTAAGCACAGACAGGCAATTCTCCAACTTGCCTTTTTTAAATAAAGGAGAAAAGGTGTGGGAAGCCAGAGAGAAGAGTGAAGTAGCAACAGATATACTGGGGCAAGCATTTTACTTGCTACTGTTTACTCAGTACATTAAAAAAATCAAGTCTGCTTGCTGAGACCTCTGATACACCATTTCCAAAGCTCAGGACTTATTGAAAAATTTGCTCTGAAAAAGGATGTTTCCAGCTTTTTAAATCCACAGAACTCAAAGCTTATCCTGGTATAATGGATGGGCCACCTACAGAGACAGTACTGGAGCCTTCATGAATAATCCTACATAGAATCATAGAAT
>VZTY01022271.1:0-13624 GCA_013400935.1 Turnix velox | reverse complement strand
CTCTCCTCTCCTCTCCTCTCCTCTCCTCTCCTCTCCTCTCCGAGGAGGTACCTGCTGCCCCGAGCACCGACAAGGCGTGAAGTGCCGTCCCAAGGGCTGAGTGTTCACTCCCTGCCCCCCACTGTACATTTCTTCTAAAGGGAGATAAGGGAGAGAAAATCCCCGATGAACTTCCCCGTTCCTCTCGTGTCTCTCGTGGTACAGAGTAAAGGAATAGGGATGCTCCCGCAGCCCTGTCGTGGAGGGAGAAAGCGAAGAACTCTGTCGTTCAGACCTTTGTGGTTTTTCAGGGGTCGTGACTAGGAGGCAGAAATCCGAGTCGAGTCCAAAGGAAGGGGTACAGGGAGGGTCACTCCACCGAGGCTTTCCCACGGTTGCTCCACCACGTCCTTAATACCGGCATACTGAAACACCCGTGGTGAGGTAAGAAACCGTGTCAGTTACTGGTTCCTGAGAACCATTATAACTACGGGGTCGCAAAGGTGGAGAAGCCACTCCTCCCAGCTGGGCATTTTCATTTGCAAAGACTGAAGCCTTTACAAGAATTTCCTTGAAATTTTATTTTTACATTCAATTAAAAAAAAAAAATCTCCACAACTGACATAATCAGAATTACAGATGTATTAAAACTATGTGTACATACTGAGCACAGGATGCACACACAGCCTCTTAATATCATTTGTACTACTCATATGTGTATTTCCTCCTCCCAGAAGGCTGCTGTCGACCTTGTGCAAACAAAGGCTATCTTTCTGGTCATGCTCTCAGCTGCACTGGTGAGCAGTTTGCCTGTTCCCTCCAGTGTTTTGAGTTTTGCAAGGCAGTGTCAGTTCAGCAATTCCAAGGAAAGCAAAGAAGAGATGAAATCACGATGGTCAGAAGAGATAAGTCGTATTTGCTACGAAAATAAGTGAAAAGAATTAGACGTGAAATGTCCCTTCTGAATCAGGATCACAAATAATTTAAATGATTAATTACCTCCCCTTTATTTCTTTTTCTTTGTTTTAACATGACATTCATGCATTGAATAAAACTTACTTAGGCCTCTGTCTGCCAGTTGAGAGCTGATTCTGTTTTCACAGTTGCTTTAAATTTTGCATTTTCATCATAAAAACATCGCTGAATGGGAGTTTGCAGGAGTAAAAACCAGGGCACCTGACTCCAGTTGTCTCCTCCTGCAAGATTTACAAGGGAAATACAGATTATTTGTCTCTCTCTCTTTTTTTTTTTAACCATTTCCAGTTACAAGAGAACATGTAAAGATGTCTTGGCACATCTTTCTCTCTTTTCCTCCTCCTTTGCATTCCAGTCATTCTTTTTCTGCCCATAAACTGTTACTACTCCACAAGAGCCTGATTCTGCAAAGCCCACTCAGCCTGTTTTTCTGTTAGATGCAGGAAGAAATCCTGTCAGATGGGGTCTTCAGTGTACATTCATAAAACAGAGCAAAAGCTTTTCCCAGAGTCTGCACTGGAACAGCAAATAGTTACTTTTCAGCTGTGGATTACATGTGCCTCTGAAAAGGGAACCACAAATCATTGGGTTTTTAAAGGTTCCGCATGAGTTGCATATTAATCCCAGTTTCTCTAGGGATGGATTAATCCCAGCTTCCCAGTTGTGTGGCTACAGACAATACTGATGGGGTTGGGGGCAGGGGAGAAGGGAGATGGGGAAAGGAGAGGGAAATTAAAAAGATACATCACAGGAATACATGGCCTGAGTGGTGAGGAGCCATGAGTACTTAAGTTTCAATACCTCCTCTACCTCTGTCACCACGTGTGAGCTGAAGCAAATCACTTCAGCTCCCTGTTTTGGTTTCTTCAGCTGTAAAGTGGGATAGTGCTGCTGCTTTTTCTCCCAAGAGGCCTGGCACACTTGTGTAGAAATTCCTGCTCTGCCTTCAGTAGTAGAAAGGGGATATTCTGATTTGTACTGGGGTGGCAGAAAGCAGTGGCTGATTTGGGAGATCTAATAGAGTGTGCAAGACAAACTTATATTAGCATGTAATTCTTTTTCAGCCCTGGCAGGTTTTTTTTTTTGAGAGATGCAGTCCTAGAGTCCAGTGTGCATTTCTTCTCTACATTCCTATCCAGTGACGAGACAGGAGGAGTGTCAAGGGCCAAATTCATCCCTGGTAGGACTCCAGTGACATCAGTCATCTTTATAGGAGTTTTTTGAAAGAAGTCGATTTGGTTTCACTAAGACTGAGTTTGGCCACATGCATATTAAACTGCACAGAGAGCTGCAGCAGTAAAGGAAGCCTTCCTTGTCTTAGAGTCTGGGACACACAAGGTAAGACATTGACCTGTTTACCTTATTTAATCTCAAGGAGCAACCAAAGTGTGCTTAGCATCCAGTAGAATTTAGAAAAAAAAACAAAACAGCAAAACAACTGACATTCAGCTGTCCGAAAGTGCTCATAGCTTTCAATGAAACCTTGTATTTGTCCATAGTGTTTGGTGTAGCACCGTGCCACAGAAGCCCAGCAGACATGTTTGAGATGCAGGGACATTGACCTAAGGTCTGCAAGCAGTGACTTTAGCATGGTGCTGTGCTGGGTCTGTTTGGCTCTGACTTTTATCAGGCCAAGCTGTTCCAGAGTCCCTGTTGTGCTCATGTGGCTCTGCCACTTTCAGACATTTCCCTTTGGGCAGCTCTCTTGGGCTCCAATTCCACTCCCAGTTATACCCGATGAGAACATGGCAAAGGGCTGTTCCTTCAGCTGCCTCAGCTTCTGGTGCTGACTCTTCCACACTTGTTTGTGCTTTACTGGAGTCTGATATTGCACCAAATGAATTAAAATGCCTATACTTGTATTACAGTTCTGACACATAGAATAGTTTGGGTTAGAAGGGACCTTAAAGATCATCAAGTTCCAGCCCACCTGCCATAGGCAGGGACACCTCCCACTACATCAGGCTGCTCAATGCCTTGTCCAGCCAGGACATAAGTTATTGAAAAATAAGGCAAATCGATAATTTGATCAATGTGACTGGTTACCAGAAGTTTGTCTACAGAGTCTGCAACTACTAAAGAGTTAAGTAATTTTCAAAATCTATTGATTCTTATTGTACCTTCTCGGAATGAGTCATCTTGAACAGTTACAGAGCTCTGTTGCTAAGTTTGAGACATGGAAGATGTGATCAGGTAATATGAGGCATCTCAAGGGGTGAAATTATCTTTTTTCTTAATTTTTAACTTCCCTTCTGTCTTTACTAGATCTATGTTGATGGCACTTGCATTTGATTTTCAATAGTGTTACATTGCATGTTTATGGCCTTATTTATCTCTTTTACAGAGATTTGACTTGGCTGAATCAAACTGAGCTATTCTAGCTTTATGGCAGAAGTTGTTGGAAGAAAATTAGGTCTACTGATGTTTTTTGTTGCAGCCACAAAATCCACGTAGCTGAGACTCACTATCATTTTTTGTCTATATTTAATTTTCAGAAAATTTATTCATAGATGAGACTCACTATCATTTCTTGTCTATATTTTATTTTCTGAAAATTTATTTTACCATTTTGTCTTCTGTTCCTATCTGTCCTTACTTCTTATTAGGGTAAATTGAAGAGAAAATAGGTACTGTTTTTTCAACAAGTTTATCACCTTATACCATAAAACTCATACCTAGTTTTCATATTAATTTTTTTCCTTCTTCAATCCTTATTTCTCAGGCAATACTTTTCCCCGTCTCCCCCATGCATTAATTCTTCTTTCTTTTTCATTTTTCATCCCTTAGTATTGCTAGAGCTCTTGCCTTTCCCATCTAATCTCTCAATTTTAATTTCTGCCTCTTACTCAGCTCCATTTTAATTTGCCCATATGTTGCTGCAACTGAAATTGTATTTGTTACATCACTGGACCTGTTGACTCTCTTTCAATTGGCTTTTGCTTGGAAACCCTTTGGGTTTCTGCATCAGCTTCAAGGTAGTTTCTTCTGGAATGAAACTCACCAGAAATCTTTCTTTGAGTCTCCAAATTCATCAATTTCTTCATCTTCTTGCTTCTTTCCCTTGTTTAAAAAACTCCATGACACTCTCCCCATGATACCTTTTCTCTTTCTGGCCTCTTGGCTTCTAATTTGGGCAGCTCAAATCATATGTTATGGGTGAATGATTAATCTATTTAACAACTTTTTTTCCCACTTAAGAGTTGTCCAGACACAGCATGGCTTTCTTCCAAATGTACGTGAAGATATTTCAGTTTACATATGTCTTGTAAATTCTTTTGAGGCTTTTTCTTTATCTATTTATTCTGCAGGAGTTCATCACCAGGCTACAGAAAAAAAAAATCTCAGGTACATTTTTAGAAAACAGAGAAGAAAACTTCCCAATAAGGAAATATTAAAGTAGGTAAGAGCAGATTTCATCTAAAGTTATATTAGGTAGGAGTGATCTGTGTGATAAATACTATCCTTAGGGAATAACCACATACTGATGAGTGTGTTCATGATTCTGCTGTCCTTCCTCACCTGTCACAACCAGTAAGGCTGAACAGACACATCCAGAGGAAGGACTGTACTGCACTACTGCATTTCAGAGAATAAAGCAGGATGTCAGCAAAGCACAGCTGTATAAAGCTGTGGGACTGTTCCTCTGCTCAGGAAAAGTCTCTTTCAGTCTCTTCCATCCCTTTGTAGTTAATCTTTCAAACCTTACAAATAGCTGCCTCCCACGTTCCTTCCCAAATTTACACAGTCTGCAGAGTCCATTTCAGGTGCAGCCACCTTTCTCCTGCAGCTACCCCTCTTTGTTGGTTGTCTCTACTGTGTACTGAGAACACCTGCACCCTTGTGTTGGTGACTCTTAATCACAGTCACCTAGGTTGGAAAGGACCTTTCAGATCAAGTCCAACCATCAACCAGTTCTCACAAGCTTCATACCTGGACAGGGACTTGAACCCTGGATCCTCAGAGGAGGAGTCTGATGCTGTTCCAATTGCACTACCTGCTAGGATGTGCTTATGGGTTAATGTGGCTGGCCTTAAAGAAACCTTAAAGATGTTTTTTTTTTCATGTGGGATGAGTTTCATTTCAACTGGCATTGTGACTGGACAGCTAATTGCACAGTACTATTTTTGTTCTGGGTTTGTTCGATCTGAACCTTATCAAAATTTGTTATTGCACCCAAGATGATTTTTTTCCACTTCAGACTGAAAGATTTTTATTAAGCACAGAACCATATTCGTTGTAGCATCTTGGTTCTTCTCCTTTACTCACATGAAATTTGGTTTATGTAACAGTTCTTGAAGAGGACGTGAAAAACAGCATCATCTGTGGCACAAGGAGAAATCACAGACCTTGAAGATCATCTTTCACCACTTTCCATTGAATTGTCAGTCAATTATTTTGCTACTTATTATGCAATCCTCCTCATGTTCTCCCCTGAAATGCACTTCTCATGGAAAATAACTTCTCTATCTCTTTACAAACAGCTCTGGCTTTCACCACCCACCAAGCTGGATGTCTACTGATCACCTAATGTGTTGCTGGAAAAGGTGGGTATGCCAAATTTAGACTGTGTGGTAGAGGCTGCCCTGTACAGCTCTGAGCACAGTGTTGGCTGCTGGTCTTAGCAACCAATAAATAATTAAGAAGCTGGATATTTGGTGATCCTTAAAGAGGAATGACTCAGCCAGCCTAGTACTGTCAATTTCTTCATTAGCACAGGCACTGATTCAGGCCAAGAACTGGTTTTCCCTTGTGCATTTATGTGGTGACCACTTGGATATGGCTTAGGAAACAGTTAGTATTTCTCCAGCATTGGGGAGATGTTTGGTTCCAGCTGTTTATTTCCCTCAGTGGATTAATAGGCCTGTTTCAAAGTGCTGCAGAAAGGAAAACTGGGTTTTGAAAATGGGGAAGGAAGAACATTTATAGGGACACAGTGTTTTCAGACTCCTTTTTTCCTGCACCACAAAGGAAATGTTAAGTGAATGGCTCAGAGTTTCCTTCACTTTCCAATGTACCTAATCAAATATATAAACCACATGAAACATAATAAAAGCAATTGCACCAGTTGGGGAAAATAGAAAGGGGAAACCAGATGGAGCTGGTAATATCCCTGAGCACAGCCTTTCCACTGAACTGATATCAGTCTGATTATTGCAGTGAAGAAACAATGCTAAGTCTCTGCAAAGACTTCATTTATTTAGTACAAAGTAGTCAGCAAGGAGGACTCAAGTGTTTGGTGCTATTTACTCAGAGTCCTTGTGATCCACCTGCTCTTTTCCTCTGGCATATTATAATTTAAAGCTTTTGTTCTTAATTAAGATCTTATAGAATCATAGAATAGTTCAGGTTGGAAGGCACCTTAAAGATCATTGAGTTCAATAGGCAGGGACACCCCCCACTACATCAGGCTGCTCAGTGCCTTGTCCAGCCTGGTCTTAAACACCTCCAGAGAGGAGGCATCAACAGCCTCTCTGGGCAACCTCAGCCAGTGCTTCGCCACCCTCACCCTAAAGAATTTCTTTCTTATATCGAGCCTGAATCTGCCCCCTTCCAATTTACATTCATTATTTCTAGTCCTCCCATCACATCTTATTAAAAAGTCCTACCCCTATTAATTACAAGGTAGAAATTTTGTGCCTCTGAATTTGTGTGAAACACTGATTATATGGTTACATGCTTTTTTAATAGAGAAGAATTTTTCAGTCCAAAGGAATGGCACATACTATCCCATTCTCCTGGGATGCAGTGAGTAGGTTTCCTTCAATGGCAATCTTGCTATAGTGGAAGGAACACAAATGAAGCTGATCATATAAAGCTCTCATTATTGCTGGCATTCCCGTGAGAGCCATGAGATACATCAGAAGGGACTGAATAGCAAAAGAGAACAAGCCCATCTGCTAGGGACACCAGTCTGCATGCAGTCCCATGGCCAAGGAATTATAGAGTTAAGCTGTACAGATTTTTTGCCAGCATTGGAGTATTTCTCTGACCCATTCTGGTCACTGCAGAGATTATGCAAGACAAAAGATCAAGGGAGGTTTGGCTAAACCTGGAGGTGTGAAGATGGATAAAAAGTCAGGACCCAAGGCCAAACTCCTAAACTTAACATGCAAGCACCAAACTCTTGGTGTCCTGGTTTTCAGAGATACAGCATGCCAGAATGTCCCAAGTGAAGTCTACGTTGGCTGTAGATTCTTAGCACTTACAACATTGATTTTGGCACTTGAATTCAAGGTTACTAGTTGACTTCAGTAGGGCTACCCAGTTTATAAATCATTCCTTGCATTTGGCCCAATGTTTGTAGATCTCCAGATGGAGTAGAGTGAGGCCCAAAGGTAGATTGGCAACTCCAGTATGCTTTTAGGTCAAACATCTGTGGGGAACATGTGTCTGATTTCCATATGACTTCATTGTTTCAGTAGATGGTGAATTCAGTGCAGTGCTAGATCTGCTACTGAAATAGCTGAATGCAAATACCAGGAACCTCTGGGAAATTTTAGTTAATAGGAAAATAATCTGAAACAAATTCACTCAGTTATACAGTCAGGAGAAAAGAAAATAATAAAAGGAATTACTGATCCAACCAAGTAGGCAAAGAAATAAAACCCCTCTAGGATTTTCTTTTTAGTTTCTCCAACTTCCACTAATTTAATGAGCAAACTGGGTTAGCAGCACAGCCTTGTTGTGAATAAATGAATGCCACACATTTGCTAATATGACAGTGTCCAGGCGTTTAGCATCATTTGCTGCTGAGGGAGCTGTGACACAGTAGTTCTAGGTCTGTCACCCATCCTAATTCAGATATTCAGCCCTATGGGTCAATGTGACACAAGCCCTGTAATGAAATTCTAACTATAGAGAAAGAAGAATACAGTATTACAAAGCATCGTTCAGCCCCAGTTTCAAGTTGGGGTAAGGTAAATCATGTAAACTTTGTTTTATATTCTGACATTGGGATTTTACACTAATAAATGATGGAGAGTTCAGACTTCATTGAGATGAAAATACAGATGCATTAAGTTTCACTCTTCAGTAACATCATTAGCAATTAAATTACTTGCAGAATTCGAAGCAAGCTCACAGATGCTCTTCATGTGTCGTCTCTTGCCTTGAGGAAGGAAAGTGTATTCATTGTAAGTTTAAGCTGGTTACTGAAAATCTCACTGGATCACAAATGGGTGGTATCCCTTAATATAAACAGTATTTTAGTTCTCATAAGGTAGGTGGAGATCTGCATGGGAGATTCCCATATTTTTAATTTTTAAAAAATCTAGATATGAAAGTAGAAAAGCATACCATTAAAACCAGTTGATTTAATATAGCCATAAATATCTTAGGCTGGATCCTAATAAGGGTTTCTCAACTGATTCAGAGCCAAAATCTTCATTGTAGAACATCTTGGGACACAGGTAAGATGTTTTGTGTGACAGATTAAAAGGGAACAGTTAACAAACAGTTCAAAGACTGAAACGTCTTTGCATGGACTATTTATATAAACAAAAATAAAATGTATAAATGGAAAAAGCATATACAGAAATATAGCTTTGTTATATTTACCATGAAATTATTCACTTCATGTGGATGTTTGATCAGATTTGAGACTACTCTAGTATTTCTTCCTATATGTTTACAAAGGACTTTTAAATTACCTCAGCACATATTTAGAACCTTGCTCTCCGTACTTTAAGTTAAAAAATACATATTATTGGACACTGAAATGTGATTAAGATATACTAAGCTTGGCTCTCGATTTCTAAAATAGCATTTATCCATCTTGATTTATTTTTAATGTTACTATTGTCAGGAACAAGAGCTACCAAGCTCTGATGGGCTCCGGTGAGACACCACCTGGAGTATTGTGTCCAGTTCTGGAGCCCTCAACATAAGAAGGACATTGAGCTGTTGGAGTGTGTCCAGAGGAGGGCCACGAAGATGGTCAAAGAGCTGGAGCAACTGCCTTATGAAGACAGGCTGAAGGAGCTGGGGTTGTTCAGCCTGGAGAAGAGAAGGCTCAGGGGGGACCTCATAGTAGCTTATCAATGCCTGAATATGCACATATGAAGAGGTGTACACAGCATCCTTGGCTGCATTCATGCAGCATTTTTTGACCTGCAGGGAAGTCCTGGTCTAGATACTAGACCTTGTTGTTTCCCACAGTTATCTAAAGTATAGTTTCATGATTTTATGGATCCTGGAAAGGATTATTCTCTCAAAATGTTGACTAACTGATGGAAGTAAGATGAGGTTTAACTCCCACCTTTTCTACTGATGTGTAGTAAAAAGTGATTTTCTGAAGGGAAATTTGGTCCAAAATGGGAGTAGCCTTTAATATAGGGATTTTGTTGTCTTGAAGAGACACCAAAATCAGCAGCACATATAATCTGAGTAAGAAAAAAAACCCCTTTATTCAAACTGGCCACTGTTTTTACTTAACACCTGTGTTTCTATTCTCATGGCTTATCAAGACACACACAATTTGGCATAGTGTTTACACCTGTAACTTAGTAACACCAATCTGTAACTGAAGTTTGTCAAGAACTAAGAAAACAAAGATATATTTAAATTGTTTGTTTAAGACATAATACAAAATTAATCAAATTAATCAACAAATATTTGCTGTATGAGAATATTATAGTGTTTATGCTGTCCAAATGATTTTTGCTATGTAAATTGTTTGTGGACAGCCAATATTTGCTTTTGATGACTGGTTGGACTGGCTCCCTGGCAGTATTCCTTTTTCATGATTAGATGGATGAGCTTTACTTACAGTGAGTATTTTTGCAATTCTTGGTTCCACAGATACTTACATATTTGTCCTTCAAATCTGGAGTCTGAATCCTTTGTGCCAGCAGAATTTATGGAAATTATAGCCAGCAAAATTCATGATGATGTTCATTAATGGCAAAGCAAAAGGATATTTCTATTTAAAATGAAATATTTTCTGCAGACTAACAGACAGAAACCCATTATTTGGTAATAGATGACGAGGATACTTATAAAAAATAAATATACATAAATAAAACAATTGAATTCTGTTTCCTGCTTGCAAAATGTGTGTATGTGGCAATTTATTCTCTGCTTTTCTCTTACTCCAATTGGGTCAGATTCAAGTTGGAATTGAATGTAGTTTGCATCTTTGTCTTTTTCTTGTGAAACGTGGGGACATGTGGAGAGGGATCTTTCTGCACGAGGAATTGTAGTGTTTAGTGTTAGAATTTGTAGCTATGGTGAGGTTTAGCTTAGATTGTGGCTGGATGGTTCTTGGTTGCTCTTCTCATTTCATTAAAGAAGAAGACAGATGTCTGCCTTTTTAATTTCCAGACACAGACCAGTGAGTGTCTTGCAAGGGTCTAACTAATATGTATGTATTTATAATGAAAAATTATGATCCTTCTGAAGGATTTACAGTCAAGTCTAAATGTTTCAGAGTTAATTTTAGAATCAATGTACACACTCAGGCTCACATTACAAAATCAAGTTTGAAACTAAGGGATAAAATACTTTAATGTAAATGGAATTTTTTAAAAAAGTTTTAAAATTTTTATGTATGCATATTTTAAAGTGCTTATTTATGTTATATGCAAAGGCAAATTGTTGTGTATTTGAATTTTTACTGGTATTCTGTAGCCACAATGTCTGTGTAGGCTGGCTGGAGTGTGTTGCATATATGAATTTATTGTTTTTCCCTATAAGTTTTTTACTTTTTGCAGAGACTGAACTGTAGGTCTGAGCTGTAAACAGCCTAGCTTTAATGTTTTAAAGTAGCCAGGACAACAGGCGCCACATATGGCTTTAGGGTAACATCTGAATTGCTCATGACCAACAGATTATTAGATTTTTAGATAACACACTTCTGAAGCTACCTTTGTGCCCATGTGTAAAGTGGGTCAGGGGCTGCCCTCTGACTGTGAGACCAACTGGACTTACTAATATATGGTTAAAAAGAAAAATTAATGCTTATGTTTATGCAATAAAAATGTCTTGTTTCATTTGCTGTTAAAATGCTGTCAGTTAGGGATGTAATTATTTCAACCTTTTGAGGTTTTTCAACCATTTAAAATTGGGAAGTAAGGGTGCTGTATTATGAAAATATTCCCCAGAAAAAACAATCATTCTGAGTTTTACAGCCTCATACTGAAATGAAGACTGGTGGAAGTTTCATGGGGAAGTGTCAACTGTCATAGTCTGATATGACTGGGGAGTTAGGCCAATGCAGTATGCAGAAGTGATGGAATAGAGGAAACCAGGGAATGACTTCTCAGAAAAAGGAACATAAACCAAGCAATTGGCATGACTGAGACTGTACAACCACATCAGTGTTAACATCAGGCTGGAGAAGAGAAGGCTCAGGGATGACCTTGTAGTAACTTATCAGTACCTGAAGGGGTCCTACAGAAAGGCCGGGGAAGGAGTTTTTAATAAGATATGTGTTGGGAGGACCAGAAACAAGGGATGTAAATTGGAAAGGGGTAGATTTAGACTTGACATAAGAAAGAAATTCTTTACGATGGGGGTGGTGAAACACTGGAAGAGGTTGCCCGGAGAGGTTGTGGATGCCCCCTCTCTGGAGGTGTTCAAGACCAGACTGGACAAGGCTCTGAGCAGCCTGGTGTAGTGGGAGGTTTCCCTTCCTATGGCAGGGGGGTTGGAACTTGATGACCTTTAAGGTCCCTTCCATCCCAAACTACTCTATGATTCTATGATTCTATGATCTATCTGAAACCTGGAGCTTTTTCTCAGTTACTTGGGAATTTGAGTGCACCACAGCTAAGAGAGTAGTTATGAGAGTAGTAGGAGAGGAATTTCTTGTACCTACAGAGTAAAAAACAATAATAGAAAAATATTCCCCTGCACATGCAGGCTGTTTAGACATGACTGACCCCAGATTTAATAACTTTCGCAAGATTTATCCTTCACATATTCACCCAGTAGGAGAAAGACATCTTTCCTAGAAAGACATCATGCACCATTGTAATTTGCAGCATTTGCATTACACACACAAGCTAAAATTAAAATGACATGCCTCAGAGATTCCATCTGCTGTGTGATCTATCCTACCACAAAGTGAGCAACAGAGCTACACTCCCTTGGTCTCTTCCCTAAAGCTGCAAAGATCAGAAAAAGTGGAAGTTAAGGCACAAGATTTGTCACCATCGTTCTGCAAAGTAATCTGAAGACAGTTATGGTCATCAAGCTGAGCAATATTGGTCAAAAACTAGAAGTCCACTCTGTCCATGTATATGATTTCTTACCATTTCTTGCATCTTCTGATGCACTTAGTGCTACTCATTGCTGAAGAAGGTTACAGGCAACTGATTCTCCAGCTGACCTGACTTACCACATAGATTTTTTTTCTAGAAATGGACCTGACAATAAAATAAATGAAAAAAAATTGTATCATTTTAATGACAGCTAGTGTCTACAGGAGTGCACAAGTCTGTAATGCAACAGAAGACTTCTAAAGCAAGTATGATAAAACAGAGTTGATCTTGTAGATGTCTGTTAACTGCAGGGATTACAAATCAAATAAGACTCATGGGCTTCAATCATTCCTTACTTATGGTAGTGGGCACTGGGTTGCAGGATCTTCATTTTACTGTGTAGTGTGAAAAGGAAGAAATCCACATGCTCAGAGTCTGCAGAATGGATTTTCATGGGAACAGGAGTAAGCATTTTCTTGACGAAGAAGATACTTCTATGTAAAATATTTTTAGCTGTAATAGTAATCCCTCACTATTTAAAAAAAAAACAAACTAATTGGAAAGAACTGTTTATCACAGCCCAGCATTCCCAGAAGGGGAATCAATTTGTATAAACATGCTATAACTGACCTATTTATGAAATGTTATGGAGAGCTGAGAAGAGAACCACAACAGATCTTTATCTTATGTTCACTGTTTTAAAAGATCAATGGCAGGGTGAAGGCTGAGGCTTGCTATTGCATGTACTTTAGACATCAATGTTAGGGTCTTTTAAAATCCCTTGCCAGAGACACTGTGATTGCCAGAAAAATGTAAACTAATGTTTCAGGTCTCTGATTACATGTTTAATATGAATATGCTTCCCTTTCCACATAAATCACTATGAATACAGCAATCAGTTGCTCCTATGAAGCACACAACATACAAATGTAAATGAAAAGCTGAAAATTCTGAAGGAATCAGAAGTAGTTGATGTAGCCCCTAAGGAAGAACAGTAGAAGAAGGATCTATTGGTAATTTAATACATGGTAATTTAACATTTATTTAAGCATTGTTTATTTAAACTTTAACTATAATATGCATATGGGAAGATTTATTTTTAATGTGGTTTATCTATCAGATGAATATGCATGTCAGAAAAATAACTGAGAAGACCAAATATGGCATGCAAGTTCAAGTTTGTCCATAACATGTCTGCCACTTTCTGAGAAATTTTTGCAAGCTTAATTTATCTTAATCAACTATTTAAATCCCCATGCAGTTCCCCATGCAGTTGAGATCAATTGCAAAATTACCATGGAAGTAGCAATGTCCCAGCCAAATTTTTTACTAGGCAAAGACTCCTTTCAGTAATGACTGTGCTATTTCTTTTTCAGTAAATGAGAGGTCATTGCACATGTGCAAAAGAGCCTCCTTATGTCATGACTTTTGTGTAACTGGTTGGCAAAATTAATCATAGAATAGTTCGG
>VZTY01022270.1:0-11040 GCA_013400935.1 Turnix velox | reverse complement strand
AGAAAAAAAGAAAAAAAAAAGAGAAATAAAAAAAGAGATATAAAATAAAAGGGAGGATGGAAAGGCACCTTGCCAAGCAGCCGACACTAAGCGGCGCGTTCCATTTTAGGTGTTGACAGGGTATAATAAATCCAGGCCCTACCTAACATTTACAGGAACATTATAAAATGAGTGAAACGGCGTGAGCTGGTTCCCAGGGCAACCAGACAAACACAATAAACAGGCCACAGAGGAGGCAGGAGTAACTTACACCATCCTCCTGGGTCTCAAATATATCACTTTACATTAGCCTTCTGCTGTCGCTGCTCCTGAAAGCTCTTTGTTTTATTATTACTAGTATTATTATTATTTAGAGGGGGAAGAAAAAAAATAAAAATAAAGAAATCTGGTGGTTTTTTAGTGCAGACCAGCGTGAAATCGATGAGTTCCTTTAGCTGCTTGTCTTTATAGGTATTTTACTGCATGTTAAAGCTTTGAAGAAAATAAGAATTATAGAATCATAGAATTTTTTGGGTTGGAAGGGGCCTTAGAGATCATCTAGTTTCATCTGCCATGGGCAGGGACACCTCCCACTACACCAGGTTGCTCAATGCCTCATCCAGCCTGGCTTTAAACACCTCCAGGGATTGAGGAGGCATCCACAACCTCTCTGGGCAACCTCTTCCAGTGTCTCACCACCCTCACAGGAAAGAATTTCTTTCTTATCTCCAGTCAAAATCTACCCTCTTCCAATTTGCATCCATTCCTCCTAGTCCTGCCATCCCATATCCTATTAAAAAGTCCTCCCCCAGCCTTTCTGCAGCCCCCTTCAGGTATTGAGAAGCTCCTCTGAGGTCCCCCCTGAGCCTTCTCTTCTCCAGGCTGAACAACCCCAACAAATCTTTATCAAAATTGCATCACTCCTCTTCCAGAAGAATATTAAGGTATCCAGTGGCTCAAGGCATCCCACTAAAAACTCATTTTGAGGGATGTTTTTCCTCAAGAAAGATACAAGATGAACTGTAACATATATGGGGTGGCTAAGAGGACTTTCTCTCTCAATTCAACAGCCTTCTTCAAGCTTCTCATGGACCCAAACTCAAGTTTGGAGGACTGTTGTGGACCCACCAGGCTATGGCAGCTTGGGATCATCAAGTCCCATGACAAGCTGTGCAAAAGAATGACATCTAATTTTCCTATTAACCAGCAAATACATTTCTCTTCACCTATTTATTGGGCTGTTGCATGTATTACAGCAATTTTTGGAGATGCATTCCCTAAATACCTAAATTCTGATTGTCAGAATACTAAGAAAAGGAACTTGATTTGAGACAAGAGAAGGAAGGTGACATTTTTAGCAAGGCACAGAAGTTGTTTTAAGTTTGGGAATGACATGATCATTCTGGAAGATGACCTTAGAAGTTCTCTTCAGCTTTTAAGCCCACCCATCCCTGATTTATCCACTGATGCATCACCAGTGCTGAATGAACTGAATTTTGTCATTTCTCTGTGGTCCTGCAAACCATCCTGTGCTTCAGCCTCCCTTGTTTATCCTTGTTGAACCACCTTCTTGTGGTTTCCATAATTGTTTTGGCTTCTCCTCTTTCAGGATGGGGAAACAGGGGAGGCTCCATCTCAGGGAAGTGTCCTGATGATTCTACCTGGGTAGCAACTGGGTGACTCAACCACTGGATGTGGAACATGTGAATCTGGAAATCCCAAACAAAAAGGCAGGAGGCACTCAGCCCATCTCCCATCACTGCAGGAGCAAGTCATAATGACCAGAAGGAAACTGCTTGAAAACAAGGGGGGGTACTACTAAATGCACCCAATTTTTAAAGGCTGGGAATAAAAAAACCTTCTCTGTGTGTTATCCAAAAAGTTTTCTGCACAGTAATGACATTTGGAAGTGTGGCCACCAGCCTGATTTAGAAGAGAAGGGTGGAGTGATCACATGCTCCTGGCTTCTTGGCCATATTTAGCTCCATCCCTTCCAACCCATCTCAGCTCATGGCCTTCAGGAGAGTTTCTCTGCCAAGAAACAAGCTGTTGGCCAGCAGACACCAGGGCGGGTGGCTGCAGAGTGAGAAGACATCCATCCACTCCCAGAGCAGAGGAGACAGCCCTGTGGGCAATAATTCTGTGGACAAAGAGAGTGGAGGTGGCTTTTATTTTTATTTTCCTTTTTTTTTTTTCTTTTATATGACTAAATCACCGCCCTATTGATGACTAATTAGAAGGAGTGAGGTCCAGATGGCCAGCTCCTTTAATGAGGCCAATTAAGGATCCACATGTTTTCATGCCCTTTTTTTCCTAGAAAGACTAAGCAGCAATGGAGGTCCCACCTTCTGCTCCAAGTGCAGCTCAGAAACATGATTCTAGAGGGCTTAAAAATTTTTAAAAAAAAGGCAAATGTGATAAGGAAAAGAAAAAAAAAGTAGGTTTTCAGCAGGAAGGTTTTGTGTCCTGCCTCAGCCACTGAGATTTATGCCTGAGTTCACCTCTGAATACCTTCTCTAAACTAAAAACCTGCTCTGGGCAAGGTTTCTGCTCAGTTTCCCATTTTCTCTATTTTATAATTTTTTTCCTGCTGCAGACTCTGCAATCCTGAGTCATGGTCATGAGGAGAAGAGCTGTGAAACAGAATTTCCAGTCCCCAACCTGAAGAGAGACACAGGGAGCAGCTCACGAGGTTTCCACCCTTGTTTTTGCAGGTTCTCAACAGGGTGTCCAAGCAACTGCCTCTGGAGTGTTTATTTGAGCTGAAGGAGCTTCCTGAGGCTCTGTCCTTGCAAGAGCTCCTTCTCTCAGGCCACCTGAGGTTACAGGACATCCATTCCCACCTTACAATACCACCTGAGGAGCTCTTGAGGGGTTTTTTTTAGGCTATTCCTCTTCATAAACCTCCCAGGAAACACTTGAATTTAATGGATGGGGAATTTAATGGATGGAGAAAAAGGAGTGTGTGTATTGCTTAGAATTCAGAAAATCAACAAAGAACCCCAATTTCCAAACTCAAGGCTAATATTTAACATGAAGGAAAAGATGGGGAATTTAATGGATGGAGAAAAAGGAGTGTGTGTATTGCTTAGAATTCAGAAAATCAACAAAGAACCCCAATTTCCAAACTCAAGGCTAATATTTAACATGAAGGAAGAGATGGGGAATTTAATGGATGGAGAAAAAGGACTGTGTGTATTGCTCAGAATTCAGAAAATAAACAGAGAACCCCAATTTCCAAACTCCAGGCTAATATTTAACATGAAGGAAGAGATGGGGAATTTAATGGATGGAGAAAAAGGACTGTGTGTATTGCTCAGAATTCAGAAAATAAACAGAGAACCCCAATTTCCAAACTCCAGGCTAATATTTAACATGAAGGAAGAGATGGGGAATTTAATGGATGGAGAAAAAGGACTGTGTGTATTGCTCAGAATTCAGAAAATAAACAGAGAACCCCAATTTCCAAACTCAAGGCTAATATTTAACATGAAGGAAAAGATGGGGAATTTAATGGATGGAGAAAAAGGACTGTGTGTATTGCTCAGAATTCAGAAAATAAACAGAGAAAAGAACCCCGATTTTCAAACTTCAGGCTAATATTCAACATGAAGTGTTAAATACTGCACATGAAGGAAGAGAGCAGGGTCCAGATCTATCATGGCTCAGTTATCTGCAGTCACCCAGTCCGAAATCTTCAATTTTTACTAATCACATCCTAGTTTTTGATGACACAAAGGGAAGAATTAGCATTCTGGTTTAATATCTACACTAACTAGAGGAGCTCCACCTGATCTCAGCTGGGTTTTGGGGTGGCTGAGGGGCTGACTGAGATGTTTCAGGGTCAGGGACTCAATGGATGAGGGATGTTTCTCCTGGGAAGTGCCCAGAGGAACATTCTGCATTCCAAAACGTCAAAGGGCTACTTGGAAAGCTACATGTCTGAGTGCACTGGACTGGATCAACCACAGACATGATGAGGTTTGTGGTGTGTCTGAGGATAACAATAGAAACCCAAAGCTATAGGAGATTTCCCAGACGTGTGAGGTTAATATAGATCCCATATGTTCCTCTGAATGCTCTTCAAAACTCTGGGACATCTGAGCTGGAGCTATAGATCCTCAGATGTGTGGGAAATCATGTCTGTACTCTCAGGATTCATGGCTACATGGTGGCACTTTTATCAAAAACATCAAATATATGAAAATTTATCCTTTATGTGGTCCCCAGCTCATCCCTTACCCAGGAAATTGGGTACCACTCCTGGTAAAGGCCACACAGTTGTCCCATTAGAAGACAGAGGACCTGGTGATGCTTGTGATAAGAGATTTGGGGTGTTTCTTCCAGAAAAAGGCAGAGTTGACAGGATTTAGAGAAGTTCAGCCTCTAAAATAGTTGGAGATGGAACTGTTGAAGGTAAAATTGTCAAGGTGTTTGAGAAATGACTGAGCAAGAAGCTACTGGAAGCACTGTGAGATTTTTCAAGATGTTATCTGGTGAGTGACAGCAAATACCTGTGATGATGAACCTTTTTCTTGAATTCCTTAATGAAGAAGAAAAAATAATAGAAATATGTCTAAAGGGAAACCCTTGGGTTGGGAACTAAAGGGGAGACTGAGTTTTCTACCTGATGGGAATATAGAGAGGCTTGTTTTGATTTGGATTAGAGAAAAATACAAATGAAGTTACAAATTTCTTTGCCAAGTTCTGAGATTCATGCAAAACACAAATGGGCAAATTGAAGCTCAAACTCGAAATGTCAAACAACTACTTGCATTTATGGCAAGAAATGGGTGGTTGGAGGGAGAATCTGTCAGAAAGGAAAGAAATCCAGTGCCTACTGGCCCCATGGGTGCTGCAGCAGATGGGGGCTTGAGGGCATTTGAGGGCAGAAAAGTCTCCTGGGAGTTTCTCACATATTTTTGGGGATAAGCTGAGGCAAATAGAAAAAAAAGGAATAGTGGGTAGAACAAGGACATCCCAAAAACCCAGAGATTGAGCTCCCTTTGTGGTTATTTGTGGTGTTGGGTAGGATTTCACTTGTGGTTTCTATTCTTTCCCTCATCCTTCAAAAATGTGATGGAGTCAATAAGTTCTCTGACTGGCAACCAGGTCCAGATCTTTGTGCCCCTTCCAGTCTCCAAAGGAAAGCTTGGGAGGAACTATTGAGCAGGGACTTTAGTGATAGGACAAGAGGGGAATGGTTTTAAGCTGCAGGAGGGGAGATTTAGATGAGATATTGGAAATAAATTCTTCTCTGTGATGGTGGTGAGCCCCAGGATGCCCAGAGAAGCTTTGGCTGCCCTATCTCTGGAGTCCAAGGCCAGGTTGGACAGGGCTTGGAGCAACCTGGGCTTGTGGGAGGTGTCTCAGCTCCCCTACCAGCTTTTGATTTTGCCTCAAATCCTCAGGTACTTTATTCTCCTCTCCAGTGAGTGAAAAACCACAGCTTTCCACATGAACCTGCACCTTGTGGCCACCTGAAAAGACAAAACAGCACCCACCTTGTGTTTTGAGGCTGGTTGGTGTCCAACAAAGGGATGTCTAAACACTGGGGTTTTTTTCTGCAAAATAAAACACAGTGAGGCAACAGCTCTCCAGTGACTGAGCTCTGAAAAGCATCCAGAAAATCAGCTTGTTTCCAGTTTCCTTATCACTGTCACTGCTTTGTGAGCTGTATAATAGAGCTGTTTGCCAGCAGCAACCCAATAGGCTCATACAGAACTTCCTGAAGGACTTCCTTAAGCACCAAAACCACCCCCCCTGCAGCTGCTCTGCCTTCCCACTGCTGAAATCAATAGCCTTTCCACCTGGCTAGATCTGAACTGTCTTTTCTGTTTGTTCATTTAGTGAAAAGCACAAGGGATTGGGTGAGTCCTCTCTGCAAATCCATCCTAATCTGCCATTACACACCTCGCTGCTCTCACGACAAGGTCCTCTCCAAGTTTCAGGGCTGGTCCTGCTCTAACAAAGCTGTGGATATTGAAAGAGAGTGAGAACTTGTTTGAAATGAGTGTGAGATGCTGTGATCAGCTGCTGCAGACCCTTTATTTGGCTTTGGGGGGTTCTTTTGTCATCTCAAATCAAAATATAATCATAATCATTTAGGTTAGGAGGGACCTTTCAGGTCATTGAGTCCCACCATCAGCCCAACTCCAACCAGCCTCATACTTGGACAGTGACTTGAAGCCTTGACCCTCAGATTAGGAGTCTGATGTTCTCCCAACTGAGCTCCACACCCCTGGGGACAGGGGACCATAAACATCCCCATCCCTGTCCCTGAGGGGACCTGGGTTTGGGGTGGAAAGAGGGGAAGGGGAACCAGTGAACATGACAAGGGAGGGGGGGGTTGGAGCTACCTAGAGGGAGATACCCTGAGGGGGCTGCTTACACTTTGGCTTTTCCACTTTGTGGCTAAAAATCATCTTGGTTCTACTGAAAACAGGATAAAATAGTCTGAGTTACAGTAGCAGAGGATCTTATTTGGTAATTTTTCATACCTCCAGTGGGTTCAAGTTTTTTTTTCACTGAGCAGAGCCTCCCTTTTTATACAAAGGGAATATATATATAGGCCAAAAGTTTCACATCCACCCCGAGCATGCTCAGTTTGGAATCCATTCTGAGCAGAATTTGACATTCAAATCCCTCAGGCAGCTTCAGAAATGGCCAAGCAGTTGCACCACTGGAGCCCTAATTAAAAGCTCCGTTATCCAAGTGGAAATCAGAGCCCTGGTTCCATGACAGCACTCCTAGCCCATAGTTTGTTTTACAAACCTGCAGAAATCTAATTGCATCTCCTGCGCAATGGAATACATGAGCCATTTGCTGAGCAGTATTTCCAACAAATGTCAGAGAGGTTTGTTTTTTTTTTTTTCTTTTTTTTTTTTTATAGAGGGAAAAACTTCAGTCTCGGTTTTTAAACAATAAAATCTCTTTCAGTGAGTTCCCCCGCCTGCCAAATTAATGCTGAGTGTGCTTTGCTTTTGCTTTTATGTGTCTAAGTTTCCTAAAAAATAAAAAAAAAAGAGGGAACATGGGGGTATTTTCCAATAAAATGATGGATCCTAATGATAAATAAAGAATCTGTTCTCTGGGGTGCAGCAGGAGATCAGGATGTTCCTTCAGATTTATAAGAGAAGGGAAAAATTAATTTCTATCTAGCTCCATAAAAGTTATTTAAAGGAGAGCTGATGAATAAATAAACACTTCATTAGACTGCCCTGAAGTGCATTATGTAGAATTAATTTGAGGAAAATTCAGAACAAACTGTGATCCCATGGCATTCCCTCATCAGCACCAGTCCTTGGCTTCCTTCCCACTCAGTGACCAGCACTGGGCTGTGACAGAAACATGGGGTTTAAAGAAAATAAAAGATATTCAAATAAAATACCTCTTGTTTTTGCAGAAAATCAGACCTCTAGTAATATATGCATATATATTTGGAAATTTTAGAGGTTTTTATTTGTACTGAAAGCTAAAAGACTGCAGCAAAACCCTGCTCAGAACCAAAATTAGCATTACAAATGGAAACTGTCCTTGCACCCTCCTTTAAACGACCCTTTGCAGTAAAGTCAGCACAATCAGCTCTCTGGGCTGGAAAAAACATATTTATTTGTTACATATATTTTGCTCATACAATATTATTTTGGTTTTTATTTGAGTTTCTCTGTCATATAAGTCATCCATGATGCATTCAGAAAGTAACCCATTGCACAGCCTGAAGCTTTGTCACTTTTTTCTTGGGGGGATCCTTGAATTTTCCTTCATTTCTCCAAAATTTAGTGCTTTTTTTTTTCCCTTCCTGGCCTAAATTGTCCCAGAGTGGCTGCCCATTAGGAGCCCTTGCAGTGGCTTTTAGAAGAGCTTGGCAGTTTGCAGAGCAGTTAGGTTTCTCCTGCATGAAAAGTGCTGGAGAAATGTGAGGTCATTCCCCATTTAACATACTCTTTTCTAACTGTTATGTTTGCAGTCTTTGGCAGGGGGTCCACACCATTATTTTTTGTCTTTCTACACCATTATTTTGGTGTTTCTACACCATGAAGTTGTGTTTCCACACCATGAAGTTGTGTTTCTACACCACAAAGTTGTGTTTCTACACCACGACATTGTGTTTCTACCAGGGGCAGAGAGCTGGGTGCTGACAATCTATCTCCATGCATTTATTTTGTGTGTCTCTCTGTACAATTTGAGTGATGGAGCACTTCTGGATGACTACCAGAATTTACTAATTATCACTTAAACCACTTTCCACAAACAAGGGGGCAAAGGGGGGGTGAAACATCCAAAGAAAACATTAAAATCTTACAAGTGATGCTTCAGCAGGGCTGCCTTGTATTTACAGGAAAGGGTTCCTGCTGTGAAAGAGAAGGAAAGTTGTGATGTCTTTTTCAAACAGAGAAGGAATCAGCTTTCTTTACACCAGTTTTCTAGATCTCTGCTCTCCAGAGGGAACTACAGGGGTAAAGAGCTCTGGAACAGCACAGGAAAGCAGGAAGCAGGGACCCTGGAACCTGGTCTAGTAGATATCCCTGCCCATGGCAGGGGGGGTGGAATTAGATGATCTTGAAGGTCCCCTCCAACCCAAATAATTCTGTGATTCTATGACCTGACCACCTCATGCCCTGCATTAAGTCATGACTGGCTGGACCACACGTTCAGAAAGTGTATGACCCACAGAAAGGCAAACTTTACACCAAAATCCCAGCTAAAAAGTGGGATTTGGAAAGCTGTGAGTGGGGCACACTGCTGGTTTCTCTCACCTCTCCCACCAGAGCCTGCACAGCTTTCCCTGGGTCTTTTTGCAAGCTCCACCAGCAAAAACCTTGTCATCTCCCCATCTGTCTGTTCCAGAGCCAAAAATCCAAATGCTTTTCTAACGCTTGGCTACCTCAGAGAAAAGGCAGAACCTCAGCCCCATGAAGCAATCTGAGGAAATCTATCAGGTGCTGCCTGATGTTCTGCTGGCACCAACCCCTCTCACTGATCTGGGGTTGAAGGGAGAAGGCCTCTTCTGGTTTTAGCCTCCATTACCTGCCCTGGTATTACCACCAGAAGTTGTTACCTGCCTATCGTCACTACAGCCCACACTTCATAATTCCCTCCACCAAATCCTACCTCCTGCTTCCCAGCCTGTCCTGGGATAGCAGAGCTGGAAAAAGCATTTGCCAGTCCCTTCAGGAAGTCTTTAAAAATAAAAAAAAGCAAAAAGGTTAAAGAAATTGGGACTTTTTCTGCCCTCTCACTGCCTACATTTCTGGGGTTTGTGTGTTTTAGGGGTTTTTTTTTCATCTTATTGGAAACGGAGAAAGGTAAATCTTACCTACCAAGCAGTGGGACCCATCCAACTCAGACAATAGGTCAAATCCTGCAGGAAAACAGCAAAACTTCTGAGATTTATAAAGAAAATTAAAAATATATTAAATAGCAGCTATATCCTGATCAAAATGCTGGAGAGGTTGTGGATGCCCCCTCCCTGGAGGTGTTTAAGGCCAGGCTGGATGAGACATTGAGCATCCTGGTGTAGTAAAAGGTGTCCCTGCCCATGGCAAGGGTGTTGGAACTAGATGATCTTGAAGGTCCCTTCCAAACCCAAACCATTCCATGATTCATTCATTCTATTGTTACACTGAACTCCTTGAGACAAAGCAAAAGCTGCAGAGATTGGCATCTCCCTCTGTGTTCCCAAAGAAACCTTTGATTTTTGGAGGGCTCCTGGAGCAGAGCTGACAATCAGCTTCCAGCCAACAAAAGGCAGAGACAGAAATTCATAAAAATCTTTCTGCAACTCGTAAAAACATAAAATGCAATTAGAAATTCAGTCAGAAATTCACATCCTCCATCTACTTGGCTGAATGGAAAAGAAGTCTCCAAACTGGTGATTATTAACCACAATTTGCTGGGCTGGATTTGGGGGTTTTTTTTTAAGGTTTTTCAACCCCCCCTCTACCAAACTCTCCCTTTTCCACTCCTGCTCTGACATCTTTTCTCTTTTTCATCCCAGTCTCTCAACCACGAATCCCAAGCCATAGTGGGAGTTGTGTTTCAGGTCTCCTGCCCATTCTCTTACTCACATGAAATGGTGCAATTAATTCACCGCCGTCTCGCCACAGTTGTTTTATTCATCACCAAGCCCTATGGCTCCTGTGAAGCACACCCAGGAGAGGGAAGAGCATTTGGACAAAACTGTCCTGATGAAAGAAAGCTGAGAACCCAGGGAGAAAAACCAGCCAGCCCATGCACCTACAAGTGTGTTTCTCTGATAATATTTCTTCCAAGATTATTTCACCTGATAATGAAGCTGTTCAGCGAAGAAGCCGCATGACAAGCAGGGGTGGAAAAAGTCAGAGAGAAGAAAGAAAAAAAACCACCAGACACCAGGATGAGTGATGACAAATTCATTGAGAGATTCCTTCTCACCTCATGAGTAGGTCTGGGATGAAAATCATAGAATAGTTTGGGTTGGAAGGGACCTCAAAGATCATCTAGTTCCAACCCCCCTGGCATAAGCAGGGACACCTCCCACTAGATCAGGTTGCTCAGTGCTTCATCCAGCCTGGCCTTGAACACCTCCAGGCAGGGGACATCCACAACCCCTCTGGCAACCTCTTCCAGTGTCTCACCACCCTCACTGTAAAGGATTTCTTTCTTATCTCCAGCCTAAATCTCCCCTCTTGCACTTTACATCCATAATTCCTAGCCTTCCCATCACATATCCTTTTTCTTCTCACCTCATGAGTGGGTCTGGGATGAGAAGCAAAGAATAGTTTGGGTTGGAAGGGACCTTCAAGATGATCTACTTCCAACCCCACTGCTATAAGCAGGGACACCTCCCACTAGATCAGGTTGCTCAGTATCTCAGACAGAAGAAGATGCTGGAGAATAAACAGTGGGATCAAGAAACAGTGAGAACTTGGGAACTTCCTGGGGGTTTGGATCCTCTCTTGGGAAGAAGAACATCCATCCCCAGCAGATCTGAGGCCAGGGGTTCTCCAAGCCTGATTTTGTAATGTCCTCCAATCTTCTAAAGAAACCTGATGGCTCCTCATACAATCATAGAATAGT
>VZTY01022267.1:61138-80714 GCA_013400935.1 Turnix velox | reverse complement strand
AACAAAGAGAAACTCAGGAGGCCTACATGGACGAACAAAGAGCTCATGGACAAACTCAATAGGACTCGATGATCTTTAAGGTCCCTTCCTACCCAAATTATTCTATGATTCTATGAATTATGAATTGCCCACTGTAGGAGACTCTAAGCTGTACAATGAGACTTGATGAGATGTCTTGATGGGTTCTGAGGGAGGTTGCAGATGAAGCTGTAATTTCACTGACGTATTTGAGAAGTTGTGTCGGCCCAGTAAAGATCCCCCTGTCTGGAAAAGAGGAAGCTTTTAGAAAAGGGAAAAATTGAGACACACAGACCTACAGACTGGTCTCATCTCTGAGTCCAGCATGATCATGGAGTAGATCCTCCCAGAAAATATGCTAAGGTACATGGAAAATAAGGAAGTCAACTGGACAGCTATTATTGCTTGATGAAGGACAAATTGTGTCTGACAAATCTATTGGCATTCTATGGCAGGGTTACATTGTTCGTATACAAGAATAAAGCAACCAACATATTCTGCCTGAACTAATGGAAAGCATTTGACAGTGTTCTCCTCAATATCCTTGTCTCTGAGCTGGCAAGACATGGATATGACAGATGGACAGTGGATAAGAAATTGGCTGTCTGGTTACACTCAAAGAACTGCGGTCAACAGATCAATATCCAAGTGGTGACCACAGATGAATGGAATTCCTCTGGAATCTGTACTGACATCATAATTGTATAACATCTTTGTTAGTGACATGGATAATGGAATTAAGTGCACCCTCAGCAAGTTTGCTGGTGACACCAAGTTGTGTGGTGCAGTCAATACACTGGAGGGAAGGGATGCCATCCAGAGGGATCTGGACAGGCTTGAAGCATAGGTCTGTGCAAATCTATTTAAGCTCAACAGGGTCAACTTGCAATTAAAGACTGGAATGAGAGCAATCTTCAAGAGAAGGCCTTGAGGTATTTGGGTGCATGAAAAGCTCAATATGAGCCAGCAGCTTATGCTTGCAGCCCAGAAGATCAACCATGTCCTGGGCTGTATCCAAAATAGTGTGACCAACAGCTGCACCAGTGATTCTCCCCATTTACTCCCCTCTTGTGAGATGATGTACATGATGTACTACATCCTGATCTGGTGCCCCAAACGTAAGAAAGTTGACATAAGACTTCTTGAAGTGAGTTCAGAGGATGTCCATGAATGTAATCGGAGAAATAGAACACTTCTCCTGTGATGATAGGTTGAGAGAGTTGAGGCTGTTCAGCCTGGAGAACAGAAATCTCCAGCAAGATGCCTTCCAGTGCCTAGATAGGGCCTATAGGAGAGGTAAGAAGAGATTCTTTATCTGAAAGTATAGCAACAGGGCAAGGGAGAGTGGTTTTAAGCTGAACAAGGGTAGATTGAGGTTAGACATGAAGAAGAAATTATTTCCTATGAAATATTGTTTACTGTACTGCAGGAAACAACTGAGACAATACATCAGTAAGAGTCATAAATTTCTATTTGAAAGGAGTGAAATTAAATAACTGAATAAATTAAGTGCATAAATTATTATGGAATAACTTATTTATAGCAGCTATTGAAAATTCTGCATAGCTTCAGGTTCCTAATATAGTTTCTTTGAGGCTTCTTGCAAGGCTCAGAACATATCCTGGTAATAGATCAAAGCTTATGACAATTTTGCCCCAGTGAAAACTGAAATTTCAAGATGTTCTTTTGATTAAGTAAGAAAAGAACCTGCATACAGAACAACCATACAGTCACACTATGATGACTGCCAGTAACAAAGTGGATGAGCGCAAGATGGATACAACACTGACATCTCCATAGCTACAACTTTTTCATAAGTCCTGTGAAACAGTTTTTGGTTTGGTATATACACTTTTGGCTGAATCACCTTTAAGAAATGCACTGTGTCATTAAAATCAATACATAATAGTTGTTTGCACAGCTACATCACAAACAATTCACAGAAGAGCAGTCTCTCCTCCTTAGAAAGGAGGTTTTCAGGATAGATATAATAAATAAATTCTTTACTGTGAGGGTGGTGAGAAAATGGAACAGGTTGCCCAGAGAGGCTGTGGATGCCCCCTCCCTGGAGGTGTTTAAGGCCAGGCTGGATGAGGCATTGAGCTACCTGGTCAAGTGGGAGGTGTCCCTGCCCACGGCAGGGGGGGTGGAACTAGATGATCTTTAAGGTCCCTTTCAACCCAAACCATTCTATGATTCTATGATTGCATGCAAACCTCAGACAGTTTAAGGATCACTTCAAATTGTAACAGATAAACCTATCAGTTTTTTAGTACTTGAATCAAGAGACTTTGTAGATATTTTATACAATTCCTTACAGTGGGCCTGTAAAATGCTTGTGACTGTCAAACATTAGACTCAGCACCAGTATGCATTTTTGCTACAACACACTTCTATGGAATTTTTCAGAAAAACTACTTATGTCTTCAGATGACGACAGACTCTGTCGAAAACGATCAGTGAATAACATTTTCATCACTTTTCTTTAGCCATAAGTGCACCTGTTAGGAAATTAACTACAGAGGATTTCCACTTTACCATGCTGTTATTTCTGATGCTATTTAACAGATTGTTTCTGTATATTATTCACCATCTCCCTCATTTCTCTCTCTCTATTATTGATGCCCTTGATTAGACACCTACTGTGCTGTGTTCCTACAACTGCTTTGTTTAAACGTGCAACATACACTATCCAAAAATAAAGACATGATAATCCATGAAGAATAGAACAGCAGTTGCTACCTCCAGAATCTGACAGATGGATTGCTAAGAATTTCATTTTTACTATATAGGCGATTTTATATAGACATGTCTTAGTTTTAAAGAATAGGTAAGATAGAAGAGACTTTTCAATGTCTATAAAAGGTAACAAGTTTACATCCAAACTGGTCATCTTGGCTCCATTTTCTTTTTAGGAGTGAAAATAAATCATTGTTCCTTCAGAGATCCTATTCAAGGTGCCACTTATCCTGCTTTAGAAGTTTACATTTTAGATTTCCAAATCTAGGAGAGATTACTCCTAACCCTAATTATGCTAAATTATGTGAATTTAAGATCTAACCCTGTAAACACGATATAGATATGTCTACTTAGGTAGATCTCAGTTTTCTTTTATATGCCAGGCACAGCATGTACTGATAGAAATCTAAACACTGATGTTAACAAGTCTAAACCTGAAATCCAAACATGGATGTTAACAGAGTAGACCACAACTCCCAGACAATAGCTTTTATCTAGTTATCTTGCCACTAGGCAAAGTGAGGTCTGTTTATTTAACACCATACAGTTAGACATGCACTTATCATTTGCAAGCATTCAAGGAAGAGAGGGAAAATCCTTACTAGTAAAAAGTGGATAGTAGTAACCCTTCTGCACACAGGCATAACTATGTTGCTCCAACTTCTGGTCAGCCCTGAAATAGTTAGGCAGTTGTACCAGATGATCAGTCCTTTATGCATTTCTTCCTTTGTTTTCTTTCTTAAGTGACAGGAAAGCGACCCTTCTGAAGAAAAGTCCATATGCCTCTCAGCTTATGTTAAACAGATTATATCTACAAGCCTAATGGACTCTCTCTTATAAAATAATTACAAAGCAATAGACATGAGTAGCCAGTGTTACTGATTCAGATGCACTTCTAAATTCTGTTTCCACTGTGCTAAAAACCTCCAGAATTTAAACATTATAAAATGCAAGACACATAGTGCACAATTACTGTTTTCAAAATATAAGGATCTATGCTGTTCATTAACAAAACAGAATTGTGAACAAATGAAAAGGGAAAAAAAAGGAAATAATCCCTTCTGAATGTTTTTCATAGTTTTGATGAAGATACACAGACACTCTTAAAGTATGTGACAAAGAATGAAAATAAATTCACCATTTAAAAGAAGTTAGAGCCTCTTTGTAGAGATTTTGATTCAGACATAATTATTAATTGTTATAAAAACTGAAGCAATCAAAACACTACAAATGTTAAAACTATAATCATAAAAGTGACTTCCACAATCCTGCTTAGTATTCCACCCAGTGTTCAAACACAGACAATCTGGATGACTTATTGTAATTTTAATATAATAAATTCGATCTTCCATATTATAATGAATTAAATAAGTTTGAATATAAAGGAGAGAAAAATGTGCTGACTTGGCATAGCTAAGATCCTTCTTCAGCTTCACTAACCTTTATGAAACTCAATTGCAGTCTTGCTAGTTATGAAATGTTCTGTTTCCTCACTCCCACATATCCTGCACATTAGAAATCTCCATGGACTTAATATAGATGAGGCTAAGAAGATCTATTTATTTCAAATTCTCCTAAGATCCAGGGACACTAAGGAACATTGGGATTGGTCTATTCCTCTTTGGAATCTGATTTTACCTGTAACTTACCTGAACTTATTACAAGGTTAGATAATTTCATACATCAGACAAATGCATCTCTGTAGACTTGTTGGATACCCTCTGGTCTGTCGCTGATACTGGCCATTATCTCCTGATCTGATCCTGACTTGGATTTTGTGTCTCCTATTCCTAGCTTATTCTCCCGGAATCTGTCTCTTCTCCACAGACTCATCTGAGTATCCAGATACTTAGGCAGCCCTGATGATTCTCACCTCTGCATATCACAAAATCACAGGTCTGCTCATCTCACTTGAGTGATGTGGGACTACCTCACATGGGCAAAGTAAATGGCTTTGATGATGCCTGGCTCCTGGCTACTCTCCCCTTACAAGGTCAGCCAGCACATCCTGCTTTCCTTCAGCTACACCAATAACTAGCCCAGTGTTGCTTTGTTACACTGAAATCACTGATGTACATAATGATCTTTCCTTTGCTTACTTTGCTGATGTACATGATCCTTCCTTTACTTCAATAACAAGAATTTGTTCATGGATGTATACTTCCGTGTCTTGTAGAAAACTTACTACCTGGATCTGCATCAGCTTAGAGTGGAGTTGTTTAATAATCTCCACAGTGAGTATTCTTAAAGTGAAGAAGAATCCTACTAGGATAAGGTCTCCTTAGACCCTAGCAGTGGGGACATGAACATCTGCTTCTGCTTCAGCTCTTGCCTCTAAGTCCCATAATGGGAAAAAACCAAACCAAAATGCAACAAAAACAAAAAGACAAAAAAACCCCAACCCAAAACAAAAAAGCAAACAAAAAAATATAATAAACCAGAAAAAAATCCCAAAAACTATAAAAAAACAAGGAGCAGAATAAGAAATTTGTGAGTGATGCAACCCATTAAGCAGTATGAATTGCAAATTATGATGAGACAGTATTCTTTATAACAGTCTTGAAACAAAACTGATGAACAGTGTCTAAAATAAACTGCATTCTTATCTTTATGGAGATTTTGAATAATAAAGGGATTCATGCGAGGAAAACCTTGTTCACTGACAAATTACAAGAGAGAGGGAAAAATTTGCTGGAAATTCTACTGCTGATAAAAACTGAGGATGCTATCTATCACAAAAGGTGTATATTAAATAAATTTGCATATCCAGTCTAAAGACTAATTATAATACTAAGACAGGCAGTGTTATTTGCAGCTGGGGATGTGACAGGACTCTCTACACAATAGTCCTTCCAGGAACCATTTCCTTTGGGCAGCATTTCCTTCTGGTTTCCTTACTAAACCTATAGTATTCATAGAATGTAATATTCTTTCAAAGACCCCTTTCAGGAGTCATGTCACCCAGGACACACTTGTGATCCTTAAATTTTTTTAGTCTTAATTTACTTAATTTACCCTGCTTTGCCTATATTTGTCCTAGTCTCAAAAATATGAGCCAGATTGAGAGTCAAATTTTGGCATATTTTCCTGACCTGATTTCCTGTATCTGGATTCCAAGTGTAGGATGCGTGCACCTCAGTGAAATCCAGATATTTTCATCTAAAGATTGTATTAAGGATGCTTTCAACTAATTTTTTTAAATCTTGCAGCATGTGGTTTTGGCATATATCATTGTCAGATCGGTGTTTATCATATCACAAACAGAGGTTCTTAAATAGGATGATTGATTATCTGGTTACACACAATGTCCATTTCTCTTCTTGAACACCAATTCTTCTCCCACCATTTTTCACTATGCCTGGTAATCGCCATAAAATTCCCAGCTGAGGATATGCTTGCATTCAAAGAGCTCAAGCATGAAATAAGTTTGTGCTCAAGACTAGTGTCCAGTTTGTAACTATATTCATCCTCTGCATCTCTCTCTGGTATTTAGCAGTTTTATGCGGAACTTTTTTTTTCAGTCTTCATCCATTATACAAGGAATACAAATTTGTTTACCATTACTTACGCCACAAACACTAGAATAAGTGCAGGAACTTTGTGTCATTGCATCTCACAATCTAGCAGCATTTTACATTTCAATTTAGAAACAAAATTTAACTGCTACTTTGAGAAGTTTAATTTTTTTAATTGAAAATTTAAGAAAAAAAGTTATCATATTGTTTCATGGAAACACAATGACAGTGCAATAGCTAATATTCATATGTACTAAAACTTCTTCAGCCTGAACAATTTTGGTTTCAGCCAAATATCTCTGTAGTATTAGCTGTAGGATAATTAGAATACAACCAATCTTAGTATTATAATCACTTGCAGCTTAATTCTCACATTGACCCAACACTGCACACCACCATGGCTCATTACACTTGTTTTATTAATGCAATGTACCAAAAATTATGTTAACATTATTGCTAGCTACAACATAATCTTCTGGTTCACCCGCACACAAAATAGCCTCCATTAAAGGTGAAATAATGATAATAAAAATATCACAGTAAAACTTAGATGCTTAGACTCCATTTTCCAAGAATCACAACAATTTACATAATTGTTCAGACATTTTCCACTGCACATTCCTAAGCATTCTATTTTATGGAGAAAATTATATTTATCTATGCTTCTGCAACAAAGATATCGTATTATGTGACAGTAAGAATTGAAATAAACTGAGTTAACAAAATTAGTGATGCCAGTGTGTTAACAGTTTGCTCTCAATATTTTGCTATAGTGATTATCTAAAGTGCATTAATCTTTCTTATTGAAAACTATTTATATACTCCTAATTATCATTAAAATGCTATTTTGTCTACAGCACAACAAATTAATCTTCTTTTCTATTAAAAAGAAATCATATGATTTTTTACAGGCTTTGCCTGCTAATGATCTTTCTGTGAAGAAAACATAAGAGAAATCTCAAAGAAAAGGAATTAAAATAAAAACTTGAAGTAAGATCTAGAAACTCGCTAAGAGAAATTAGACACAAGATTTATCAGTTTACAAATTAATAGTCTACCGCTGCTGAAAGGTTTCTCTAATTGTGTCTTTTTTTAAGCTATCAATTCTTAATAAGACAGGTTATAATAAAGGGCTTTAAAACCAAAATCTGCAGATCAGTTATGGAAAAATCCATAATAGCCCATATGTCTTAGTAAAACAAGACTCTAAAACAGGAGTCAGATAACAGCTGGGTAACATACTCCATCACAATCTATCTGAAATAATATGTTTTAGTTACTGCTGACATTTCCTGATAGTCTTCAGTTCACTTAAGCAATAGGAAACTTAAACAAAGAAACCTTTCAGGAAAACCTTTCCTAACCTAGAATGACACCTATTACTTGATGGATAGGAGAGAAGGCTTTCTAAAGTTGTATGAATGGCATGTCTAGTGATTTTTGTTGAACTGAGCTGGATGGATTCCTGAGTTCTTCCAGAATTTATGGTACTTGGCAAATGGTATTCCTGAGTGCAGTTCTCATGGGATCTTAATTATTAGTTTATTCCAATGAAACCAATTTACTCCATGAGAGGTCTGGAGGAGAGAACTTATAAGAAATCATAGTACTGCTACCAGCTCATAAATACCTTATCTATACAGACTTGTGGAATATTCTGCAACAGAAACTGCAAAAAACACTTAATGCAAAACAGACCCTGATGTCAGATTACACAGTCTCGGAAACAGTATAGTTTGTACCATTTTAAAATTTAAGGCTACTAGATTAGACTTATTTTTAAGGCCCAATTCATTAATCTTGATCCCTACAATCCCTATATTCAGACTATGCTTTGAGAAGTTAAAGCAAAAAATAGGAGTAAATTAAAGTACATGACAATACTTCTTCTGAACACCTGTAATTATTTAATATGGCTAGCAACTTCAGAAATTCATAGTTGATTTCTGTTACAAAATAGGTGGTGTAATATACATGTGTTTACTTGATATAAGTTTACAGGATGGTAAATTATAAGAAACTGCAATATATAAATATGCTTTCAGAATCCAATGAGCATATCAGCTTTGCTGAAATATTAATGTTTGTTCAGCAGAAGTAGTTTGCTTCCTGAAACACTGTATTTCACGCCAGGATGATGACTCAAATAGTACAGACACCCTGAATGATCAAATGTAGCAACATAGTTTGCAGCTTTGGGAAATGAGAATGCAGTGGTAATTTCCAGTCATCTCTGATATATCTCTGTAGTCAAAGGTGCAGCTCAAAGGCAATAAAACATCTGTATCTATTAATCTGGGACCTATGTACAGCACTCTATGATGGTGAACATTCAGCTCTGCTGTCTGTTGTTCATTATTCCCTCTGACTGAAGGTGCAAGATAATATTGTAGCAAACAACCTGAATAACTTCTGATTTCCTGAAGCTCCATCTTAAATTATGTTGAAGCTTCAAGAAAGTCCTTCATTAATTTCTTTGCCTTTGGAGAGGGACCTTTAAAAAGTAACAATATTAAAAATATAGACTACACAGTCCATTAAACAAAGCCTAGCAGGACATTGTTTTTCACTTATTTCTTGCTATTCATGATGGCCACATACTTCAAGTTATGAGAACTGTAAGCTTGAACTTGCGAGGTTTTCAATTCAGTACTGTTGTGTCTGAAAGTTCAGGTCTCTCTCAAAGTGGATATAAGCTTCATCTTTCAGGAATGGCCCATCACCAAACATCCAGTTCCAAAGAAATCTTATCCAGGCTCCTTTTACTGGGGGAAAGGTAAATCTTGAGAGCACAGGAAGTGTGTTTGATTCATCCTTCCTGGCATGTCAGATAATTGGGATAATAGATCTATTTCTGCAGTTAGTACTTTTCTCACATTGCTATAAACATCTCAACTCTGTAGTACAGAAACAAACGCTTTCTATGTTTCCTTGTATTAGCCCTTAGATTCCAATTTGTCACTTGCTATCTCAGGCAAATGAAATCACAGACATAATTTGCTTTCTGTCTGACTGGTCTTAATTATTTATTTTCTGTCATTCAGGTTTATGACTCTGCAATAAAAGACAAGTTTAATGGGCTAGTAGTCCAGGATGGGAAATCATCCAGCTAGTGGAGCAGTGAGGACATCAAATTAGTGGCACTGCTTTTTCCCCAGCTTGACATCTGTTTGCAAATACTCATAGCCAAAATTGTTTTGAGAGGGAATGTCAGCCTTAGGCTTCGGCGATTTTGTCCTCAGATGCATCAGTGAATCTCTCCTCCAATTAGTACTTGTTATTTTCTACCGTGAAATGACACAAGTCATATAATCATACACAAGGGAGATAGCCTTATCTGGTGTTTGATCTGACGAGTAGAAGTCAAGATTCTTGGGCACTATCTCTGACACCATTTCAGTGTCTCCTGTGACTCCCATCTTACGTGTCTATTTAATATGTACTTTAAATTAGAGAACACAATTGCACACATAAGAAAATTTTCAGTTGTAATTGAATTGCCTCTCATCATGTGATGATGTATCTTTGATTTTCTTTTCCACAAACCATTCTAGTAAATGTGACTGCTATTAAGAATCTCACTGGACTTAAAAAGAAAATAAAAGAATGTTAAAAGCAGCATAGACTCTTGAGAAGAGGACTCTTGGGACCACTCTCTTGGATTGTTTTATAATGCATACTGAACATTTTCATCTGGTGATTTCTGCTTTAAGGTAACAGAAGACCTTATGGAAAGAAAAAAAGAAAAGAATGCAGGCCCAATAGAAATCAATATCAACCATTACTAGTATTGAATATTGTGAAATAGAAATGATAATGTAGTTATTATGCAGTGATTGCTCCATATTTATACTATGTTAATAATACTGTATGCATTAATGAATAGTAAATGCATGTATTTAAATGTAAATATTTATATAAAATAATGTTTTCATGAGAAACATTATATATCAGAAAAGTCAGGTTACTAAATAAATCAACCCACAGCTCTGTCTTGCCTCCCATCACATCTCACGTATGGGCAAACATAAAAATAGAATCACAGAATTACAGACTCATGGAATTATCTAGGTTTGAAGGAGCTTTTCAGACTCTCAAGTTCAACTATCAATCTAGCATTAAAAAAAATCCCATTAAAACACATCCCTGAACACCTACTTATACCTACTTATAATTTGATGCCTGCTCATAATTTGAATACCTCTAGTGATGGTGATTGGACAGCTTGTTCCAATGCTTCATAACCCTTTGAAGAAAAGTTTATGATGAAATTTTTTACTAATAATCACCCTAAATCTCCCCTGACACCACTTGAGACTATCTCCTCTTGTCCTATCCCTTGTTACTTGGAAGAAGAGACCCTCCTTTCAGGCAATGGTCTGAGCAGCAAGGTCTCCAGTCTGAACAATCCCAGTTCTCTCAGACATGCCTCATAAAACTTGTGATCCATTCTCTCATCAGATTCGTTGCCCTTCTCTGGACTCACTAAAGAATCAAAATGCATCTCTAGCAGTTGAAACACAGAGCAGACAACACATAGAAAATACTTCTGCTATATGTTTGCAGTTTTTGGGAATCTAAACCTCAGGCTAGAAATACCAAGTTCCTGAACTAGAAATTTCAAGGTTTTTTTTATTACTCCTCAGATAGCAGAATGAACTCCTTTTTAATGCATTTTTTTAAAAACTTGCTCTTTAATAGAATTCTTATAGTTCTGTAGTTTAGTTGTGCACAGTGTAGAAAAGTATTTTATTTTCTTTACTATAAGCCTGAACAATATTAATTTAATTCTTCCAGGTTCTTACCTTGTGAGGAATAATAAGGATTCTTTATTAATTTATGTTGTCTATATTTTCTCCCCATTTCAAAATTGTCCCAGTTTCAGGACTGTATCATCAAAATGGATCTGATTTAGCCCCAAATGGAAGCTGCTTGTTACACTAGATTATCTTCACATACCTATATTTATGTCTACAAATTCTGAACATTAGTTTTGAAAAGAATGGAGAAGAGGACACTGCTACTTCTCACAGTGTTTAAGCAATGCTTAATGACAGGTAGCATATGCTTCACACTGTTCTATCCTTAATTCACTTGCTAATATTCCAATATTCTATTTTGCTCCCACAGAACATCAAGCTGACAGAAATCAGTCAACAGAAAAGCCAAGGTGACTTTATTCAGTGGTGAGAATTTGTTTACAAACTTTTGCTACCAAATTATAAGCATGGCTCTCTCTTTACTGCTTTTTAATCTTCTGCACTGAATTTTATCTATACAGATTTAAAGTATTTTAAGAATTAATTTTAAATGCCATTGTGGTCAATTTTCATTTTTATTACTCAAAACAACCAAATAAAAATATTTCATCTCATTGTCCACTCATTAAAGGATGTATTTTAAATAGAAAATTTTACTTCTGCACAGAATTACCATGATAATCTCCCTCTCCTTTTGACACTTAGTAAGAGATGACATATCTTCCTTCAGTTCAGTTTTTGTTATTCACATGAAGACCTCTGCAAAATTAAGGAAAATATAACTGGATCTGTTTCCTGTAGGTTTGTTGACTTACTCAAAGTATTCTGAAATATGTATTAGGAATGAGTAAACTGTGAAAACAAGTGTGTAGTTGTTATTTCTGTTCTTTTTTATAGAAGCTGTCAATTTGCTCAGTAAAACTCATGTCTATTCATGTCTCTGTAGCTTGCTGCAATGCTTGGAGTTTGCACTCTTAGATTTCTGTGATCATAACTCTATGTCAAACTTAAATTCTTCCACAACTCTTGAGTGAATACTATCTGTTCCTGATGATTTGTTACTATTCACCTTATCATTTGGTTCTAAACCCTCTCATTTCTAGCATTTTTATAGGCATCACACTGCAGAAACCATCAAAGCTGAAGTCCTAATTCTATCTTTTGCAAAGATCCAGCACAGACTACAGATCTACAAACATCATTCCTATTCCAATATAAATAGTGAACTAAATGTAATACAATTTTTCAGTTTTAGGTATCCACATTTCTATAAATCAGACTGTTATCATCATTCTTTGGCATACTAGATCTTTAAGGTCCCTTCCAACCTAAAACATTTGATGATTCTATGGTTCTATGCTATTTAATGGATAATGACAATATGTAGTTTCTGTAGTGGGTCATTACTCAATTTCAGGTAGCATGGAGTTATTTTTTTTGTATTACCATGTTGTGTTAATGTTCTCTCTAAATATCGCAAAACTATTTTCTGGCAGATATTTAAAACCTATGAAGCATTCTGCTGCTTCTTTCTGTCTTTGTTTTCTGAAGGAAGAGATATTCTGATATTTTGCATGCATAAATAAAACACTCTTCCAAAGAAAGCAGACTTCCAGTCACATGGTTAAGGAATGTATATACAAAAATAAAGATTTCTGTTCTATTGTGTAAGTCTGGCTCAATAGTATGACCTTGTCAATGAGCATTTCAAAAATTTCTACCATTTTTTCTTAATTGCTGTTTTCCCTCTCCTTTGTGGCCCTTTCACCATAATAGGTTGCACTCCATAAAAAGCAATTTCTCTTTTACAGACATTTCATATTTAAAATGTCAGGCAATCAGGACAAGTATAAAACTGTTATTTTGTGTTATGCTTCTGAAATTAACAAAAACAGTATTTTTGTGTGTGTGCACGTTACATTTAAATAACGTAAATGTTTCTAGGTTGGCAGCTCTGGAGAGTGAGGCATTTTTTCTGACAACAGAACAGTGGTAAAAATATGCACTAAAAATTTAATTGCACCTCAGAGAGACAGCATTGACATAGGTGAAAATTCAGTTTCAGAACCTTTCAATTTTTCACCTCTGCTACAAAGAACTTCATAACATACTTTCAGAACAGAGTACAAGGACACTTTTAGCATAGTGCCATGTAGCTATTGCTTCATATTTCAGATTCCAAAGAGTTCAAAGAACAAAATGCAAGTCTCTTCCCTGCACACTTTTATTATAAAGAAAATCTGTAATTAATGAAGTTAGACCTATGATCCCTCCCTACATAAAGCTTTTTCCTCCCCACATCTCTTAAATATTTCTCAGATAGGGTATAAATCCATAGGGAGAACAAATAAAATTAATTGTACAGTGAAATAGATTTGCTCTGAAAATACAGAAATATGATTATTAATCCAGACAATTTTCCTCATATATTAAGAAGATGTATTTTTCAGAGAACAGAAGGCATCAGGAATTCCACTTGAAAAGTATATTTCTTCATCAATACAGTATTTGTTTAATAAAAATGCCTTGACGATTTTAAGAAACTGGCCATACCCATCAGTCTGATCTGATCACCTCCTGCCAGCACAAATCTGCTGTTTGACTTCAGTGAAAAAGTAGACCAGGACTATAGCTTGTGCCAACAGCTTGTTTGATACCATTGCTAGGAAGGTTTTACTGAATAACAGGAAGTTGACTAGGTTTTGTCTGTAATTTCATTACAGTAGGCCTGAAGACATTTTATGTGATATCACTCAGATTTCAGAGTGGGAAAAGGAATAAATAAAACATATCTATCCTGTGCATTCTTAAGGTTAAAATATACAAGAAATTGTGAGTTGTATAAATGAATGGAGTCTCAGAAACAAAGTTTTTATCTTCTAATAACAGTGAAGAAGAGATTTTTTGAGTCATAGCTAGTTAAGTAATGGGAGAATTATTATCAAACATAAAGGCAGGGTCTTCACCATCACTTCAGAGGAGAATTTCACTGTCTATTTATGACAGGAATGTCCAAAAGATGGCTTGTGGTGCTGGTGAATATCCTACACTGAGCACATTGTTGCTACTAGATTACAATGCTAAAACATTCAGACACACAGAAATGCACACAAAATGCTGCATATTTTTTTCAGTGCTTGTAGCAGACAACATGAAAGAAATGACAAGACATACTATTTTTCTCTTTATGAACCTTTTAGAGTTGCACTAGGTAGTGAAAATGACATAAATGGAAATGGAGGGAAGGAGCATGCCCTGAGCAACAGAGTAAATAAATGTGCATATGAAAGGAGAGACACCCATTCTTTTTTCTTTCTGAAAGTAAAGGTGGTTGCAAAATATTAAACTGTATCATCTGCAATTCTTAATAATTTCAAATAAAGAGCATACCATTCTCTGGCTTCCAGGGCTCAGTCTGCAGTTTTGATAAGTAAAACTGCATGATTAATGCTTTTAACAGCTAACATGGACATTTAACATCTTGACTTTCAACTGCAGCAATGTGCTTTAGCATAGTTTTATCATGGGTAATTTCCTGGTCCTTCATGAATTTACTATGCTATATCAAAGAATTTACTCAGAGATTTATCAGCTGCCATTACACGTAAATTTTATACTCTAAAATTTGGATGTTAGGTGTAAAAGGTGAGAACTTTCCAAAATGGCCCTAACACAGAAATTCTCTTTACTTTCCTTTTTCAGATTGGTTTGTTTGTATAACAGCATTTTAGTTTGTCTAGTTAGGTTGTTTTTGCTTGTCATGACTGCACAGCTTGAGCAACTGTGTGTGAAGTTAATACTCTGCTATTCTTAGCCAAGTTGCTAGATCCAGCTAAACACAAATCACTCTAACAACCTAATTCATCTGGGAAAAAAATGAAAAGTGAGTCATTAAGACAAGAATACAAGCAAATCTTCAAAAAACAAAGACGAATTAACAGTTTGGGGATTTTTTTTAATGCTAAGTCCTGCTCTTATTATTTGTAACACAATGATGAAATGTAATTAAATTCTGGCAAAAGTTGAAATAATTTGAGCTATGCAAATACACACAGGAAACTATCTTTGTTACTGGGAAATCACATTAACATGAAGAACATGCAGTAGTTTCAATCAATTTAAGAATATTCTTAAACAGTTGCCTGTACAGGAACTGTAGTGAATTATATATAAGAGTTAGTCAGAAACCTTGATTTTGCTGATGTAAAAATAGCAGCATGTGTACTAGGAAAAAAAAAAAGAGCTTCTCATTGCATACTATTCTCTTTCAGATACATATGCCCCATGGAAAAAATGAGAGGAAAAATCTTGAGCGATAGGAGGTCATATTGCTTCAGGCATGGATGGTGGAGAGGTGGAAATGTGCCTCAATTAGTACTGCCTGATGTGGTACATTCACGACTCTCCCCTTTCTGCAAGAATAACATGTTGATACCTGGATTGTTCAGTGTGCAAGAGGAAGAAGCAGAGACAGGATAATGAAGATTGCAGTAAAAGGACCTAAAATTATTAATTTTCCAGCATGACCTTTGGTGCACTACCCCTGAAGCAGGAATGCAGTGAGAGTCCCACACAGCTCCCTCGTTATGCCTAAGAAGGTCCTTCAGGGGTAATTACCTTCCTTGCAACTATTGCTTTCCAGCACACAATTTGTGCAGGCTCCTAGCTAAGCCCTAGACACACAACAAATGATACCACAGTGAATTTCTCTGCTAGCTGAAGTTCTTTGTGTGATCAATGTGTAACCAATGGGTTTTCCTTTGTGAGGCTCCAAACTGTGCAAGAACTCAAAAATGCTCATTACATAGGGCTGATTCACAGTAGGGTTGTGTGGGCAGTCTTCCAAGAGCACTTGCTTCAGTTAGGAAGAAAGATTAAGAAGATGTGCCTGTCCAATTGAAAAGTGACAAACATACAAATCTCATAGTCCAATTTCACCTTGAGGAGAGAAAAGTGACAAGAAGACAAGAGGTGAGAGAGTATCTCTGTAGCTCCTCTCCTCCAAGATGATCTCCAACTAGTCAAGAATGGCCTCAAAAAGACAGGATTTTTTTAAGTATGAAGGAAATAATCTCTGAAGTGGAAGCTGAAGTGAAGAGTAGGTAGAGGTGATGTCCTGGTCTGAGTAACATGGCATCACCTTTCAGTAGTTTTATTTCTTGGTACAGTCTCTTGTTAAAATTGCTCTTTTAGATGACTCTGTTGTCTGAATTTTTGAAAATATTTAACATGTGGCCGGGTATGGTGTGTGCGTTTCAGGATCTCAGTGTTTTTAAACCTATCAGGATTCAGGGATGATGAGGAGTGGACTTAAGCACTTGATCTAAATTCATCAACAGGATTATTTCAAACCATGAATGTCATATTCCATGTAATTTAGAAAATTTTTCTGTCTTATTCAATTAAATCCATTTATATTTCGACCCTTGCTTTTCCTTGTTTATTTTTGATTCCCTTTCTGAGGTCAGGAGGGGTCACCATATAAGAGAATCATTATCTCAATGACAGCTGTCTGTTCCCCAAACTATCACAGGTAACAAGCACAAGGAGGCATTTAGAAGAACATTAAGTGTGTTGCTGTTTATTGTCCTCAGCTATTATAAGACCTTCCAAAACCATCCCAAGCATACATCACTTACTATGTGTCTTGTGTTGGCCTGCTTTGGCTACAAGTGATTAGTTGTCCATATTTTTCTCTCTACATATCCACATTTTCCTCTATAAAAGTTTTTTTGTCTGCAGTTCAGCAGTTGTTTCACTCTTTTTTCTCCTATAGAGTAGCTTGTTATCTGTATCTTATTCCCCTTTGAATGTCTTTTGCTCTTTGTTGAAGGGATTACAGGGCTTACTAAATGGTTCACTAGAGGTTAGTACAATTACAAATTGAGAAATGAGCCAGTGGTTTCATTACAATTGTCAATGTGCCTGATTGCATTTACTTCAGCCTGGATAATAAGATGCACCATTTTTGGGGGCTTTTTGGAGTGAAAAAAAAAAGGGATTGTAATGTCAAAGAGGTAAAATATGAGCCTTTTCTAGAGACAGTTAACAATCATGGAATTTAATACCAAGAGAATACAGCTGTCTAATTCACTTCTATAATTGCATTGGCATAGAAAATCATATAGGAAAGGGGGAACAGAGCTAACACAAAAAGGTTTTATTTAAATCTTATAAGGAGTACTTCGTAGGACCATGAATTGTGAGAAAGAAATGTTGAAATATCAAAATAAACTAAAAAATAAATAGAAATTAGACATATAGAGGGATATGACAGAATCCATGTACATATTTTGGTAACAGAAGAAGTTGTTTATCAAATATTTGACAGTTCTATGTGATTATAGAACATAACGACAACTTCATTTGTTCTAGTTACAAATATTCCAGCAACTGTCATAGCTCCATCAAAACAGCTAGAATAAGTTACCTTATTCGGATCTTAAAGAGCAAAATGATATGATATCATGTAGGAAAGATGACAGACAAGTTAGGCAAATGTAAGTGGTGAAGAAAGATCCTTAAAATGTAATTAATTTTCGGTAAGAATTCAAGTTAGGAAATGGAATTGTGTGGATGCTCATGGTAACTGGGGAGCCATGGTAACATCGCGGTGTATAAATGGATTAACACAAATTCCTTGCAGTATTTAAATAAGTATTTCTGAAGAATTTGCTCCTGTGTCATATTCTCCTCTGGCTTCTATTCATTACAGATACCACTATGCTTTTTGTAGTTGTTATTTAGGGCAAATCTGCTTGAATCCATCTAAGATACCAGCTTTGATAAGATCACAGCTCACAATGATCTTTTGAAAGGAGCACGACATCAAATGACAGATTAGATTTTAGTAATTCAAAACCACATACGAAATTGAGCAAGTTCCAGAAGTCTACCCTGTGGCTAGCACCAAAAATAGCAACAGAACAAGTCAATAAGCTCACATTCTCAGCTGAAAGGATGTCACAGATTTTTTAGACTTTGTTTCACCCCAGTATTACTCTGTAAAGTTTAAAAGGCTAGCTGTCCATTCTTTCCTCTCCAGTCAACAGAAAGACAGGCAGTTTCTAGCACACTCTTTTCATTTTATGGTCCAGTTCTATGGTGCATGCAATTCTGGTTTTCTGCATAGATTTCATGAAGCATCTGGCCATCTCATTTAGTCTAATATTTATTAGTATTTGTCAATAAACAACAAAAGAAATGCACTTCCCTTGACTTGCAATTAGAAAGTTAAAAAAAAATACTCTTCAGTCATTGTGTAGATCACTGGCTTGTTAACTATGGAGAAATTTCCTTAACAGAAAGTAGAACAACTAAGTACTCACCAATTTGAGGGAAATTTTAATCTCAAAAGAAAAGAAAAAAAAATATTCACTTTGAAGCTTAGGTAAAAAGCTCAGAATACTATAGTTTCATGGCTACTGCAAGTAAGAAAGCACTTAGTAACCAGTACTTCCCCTGCAAATGAAAATAAAAGAAATACTTTTCCCAGTGTTTCAGCCAAGAACCAGAAGGTTTGATAATATTTTAAATATGCTGAATAGTTATTCATTCAAAAGAAACAAAACTAAACAATTTTAAAAAATAAAATTAGCTGCCTCAGAATCAACAGCTATTTCAAGATTTTAGAAGACAGCATGAAAATAGAGCAACTGTCAAGACAAGAAGTCTAAGTGTGGATGTTTACAGTGTCTGATAACCAGTCAGCATACCTTCAAAAGACCCCAAGTAAAACTTTATCAAAAGCAGAGCCTTCCACGGGGAACTGGTTCAGATCATGAGAATGTAGCAAGCAATGGTAACCCTGGTTTGAGAACTATCTTACAGTGTATCAAATCTTTAGAAAGAAAATATAATGAATTTATATTCATTATAATATGAAGAAAATATGAAGAAAATATAATTTGATTTTGCCCTTCAAATAAGACATTGCTTTATGTTAAAGACAGTTTTTATACTTCCTGCTGAAGCAGGCAGCCTGTAGGGAGAGAGAGAAGGATGAAATGCTTTCAAAAGTACTGCATCTGCTCAGACTTTTGCTTGAATCCAATTCATGGGTGGAAGAGTAAACAATTCTTCTCAGGACCAAGACTGTACTGGCAAAACTAACAAGTTCGATGACAGGCCTCCCAGAGAGGCCAAAAGCTGAATGAAGCATGAGCTGTCCTCATAACCTTGGACCCAATGGATATCAACATGTTACCCATGAACTCATTTGAGCCACCCTCTGTGATCAAACATAAGTGTTCAGGAAAACTTCTCCTTGAAGGGTGTGTAGTTTCTACATTGGAAGAATTTCCACACTGAATCCTTGAAAAAGCTAACAGAAAGTGACTGTTCTTCACAGCTGACAGCCACAGCACATTGTTCAAAGGAGCCTGTGTAGTTAATTCCTCTCTGAAATGCTGAATGTCATATATTGTAGTGATCAGTAGGTAAAGACTTAGGGACATTTTTTTTGAACAATCTTGTAACAGAGCTTCATGTCTTTAATATAAACTACTGTAATTCAAAGGTGCAAAGTAGCATCATCATGGCGAG
>VZTY01022267.1:655-61037 GCA_013400935.1 Turnix velox | reverse complement strand
TTTTATTTTGAAATTCAGTAAGAGCCAGATAATCATCTAAAGTGAAAAGTCTTACCTGCAGTATTTATTTTATTTCAAAACATCAATCTTAGTTTCTGAAACTCTAATCACATTAAAGATGTACAGTTTATCTTTATTAATCCAATGAATATTAGAAAAGAGTGAAACTAAAATGTTAGCACATCAAATCATAGAATGTATTGAGTTGGAAGAGACCTTTAAAGGCCATCTAGTCCAGCCCTCCTGCAGTGATTAGGGGCATCTTGTATTAGAGTATTAAGTACTTAGTGGGGTTTTTTTTGACATCAAGTGGGGATGGCAAAAAATACACATTATATTCAAATAATTCTTGTAGTAGTGAAAATTAGAGAATTTCTCTGAATGCAAAATGGGGAAAGGTTATAAAGAGCTGGAACTGAGTGGAGCCAAAATGAGTGGAAGAAAATAAAGTATGGATAGAGGCATACAACCAGATTGTGCATACACACGAATATGATGAGTTACTGTATTTTTTCTTTGCAGTTTTTACACAGTTGTTCCCCCACATTGCTCCAGAGAAAATGGAAATTGTTTGTTCTTTAGGCTGATGAATGTAATTAAACTTTGCTTTAAGAAGGAATACAAACAAAGTCTTTTCTGGAGATGTTAAAAATTACAGGCTTAATTAAGGACAATAATAATTTCACTGAAGCCATTGAAAAATAACACATTGTTTAAAAAAAATAAACATGTTGGATTTGATTTTCAGTAGTGTTACTTCTAATACAAAATTTTAGTTCCAGATTAATTTTATTCATGTAGCCTTCTCAATAGATTTGAGGCAAGCGACATACATCAATAATTGTATTCTGGAGATGATCACATTTCCAACAAGAGCTTTACTACCTGATGGAGTTACTACAGTCTGCTTGATCATAGCAGAATTGACATTAAATGGAATGCTAAGTTCTTAATTCATCACCAAATATAGGATGTTACGATCAGGTTAAAACTCATGCTATAGATTCTAAGTGGTGTATATCTTATGTCAAGGAAAACTAAGCCAAAGACAGTAGAGAAGTTGCTTACCTGTCTGAATTGTTCAAGATCTATTTTATTTCCTACCAGCACCAAGGGAATGTCATAGGTGTGCCTGACACGATAAAGGAGGTCCTTGAACTCAGCAGCTTCCTGAAAGGACTGGCGATCAGTGATGGAATAGCAGATAATAAAACCTTCTCCTCCTCGCATGTATTGATCTCTCATGGCTGTGAATTCTGCCTGGAGAACAGGAAGAGCATGTCTGGTAATTTGGCAAATGAAATCTTCTCTCTGTATATAATGAACATGCTGAAAATTTCCACTATTCCCTACCCAATTTCACTATTTTATTTTACTTTTATTGCACTACTTGTTTACAGTTTTACTGTCTCCAATGATGTTTCCAATGGTGTTTGCTGAAGCTTGTGGATCGTTCTGGGGGTCATCATCCTGGGTAACAGAGACTAGTAGAGTTGCTCTCATGACTTTATTTTGGGAATCTGCCCTCTAACATTATGAACTTCTGCATACAGAAGGTGCCATCTCATGTCTTTCTAGAACCTTCTGCAACATTTTCTGCATTCATAGATGACTTGCAATTGAATGAATATTAACAGGCGTAGAATAAAAACTATGTTGTTCTTTGGGAGCAATTGCTATATTTCAGGAGGCAGGCACCAACTCATTATGCATTCAATTCAAAAGTTCAGTATAGTTTAGGAAAGGCATTAATTTACTCCCAGTCATTTTGGAATTTTGCTTAGTAAAATGGGAATGCAAGCTGAAAAAAGTTTTGTTCTTGCAGACACTCTCAGAGAAACTTGGAGTTTCAGTTCAGAAGGGGATAAAAACATTAAATGAAAATGAACAGTTTCAAAGACTGTGAGAATTGCCCCAATTTTCTCCTTCTGATTTTTCTCCTACTTATGCATGTATTTATTGTCGCAACAACACTTCTCATTATTGATAATGTTTTTTAGAAATATTTTAAGAGTGCCACATCATGCAAAATCAAGATTTAGTTTTTCAAATCTGGTCTTGGGCACTGTGGCTTGAAAGTATGTTTCAAAGCCAGTTTCTTTTTCAAGTTTGTTTGCTCTTGTTGATCATAGCCCAGAATAACCCAATACCATGGCAACAGTCGGTCAGGATCAGAATCCTCCTGACAGAATCAGTTCTCCTGAGATATTAAGATGCGGGAAGGACTGATAAAGCAAGGAATACACATATCAACAGTGGACCATTTCTATGAGAAGCAGGATGAAATATCAAGTCCTGTATTTTTTAATCTGTTAAGAATTTAGGCTATGATTTTAAAAGCAGTTTATGTTACAAACATATTCTCAATTCTTGTTGAAAATTGAAGGGATTGTTTATGCTCTTTTAAAAGCCTCAGCCTTAAATCTCTCTCAATAGTCACTCACATTGATTGATAATACTTCCTGTGAATAGACTTTCATGTTGACCATTATCATTTATTCATGATGTATCTTCTACCCAAGGGCTTTCTTATATATCATTCAAAATGTTTCACCTGTTACAGGAAAATGTTCATGCACTAAGCTCCAAAATAACAGAATAATAGGCAATTTAAGGGCAGAATTCTCCTTTCAGATTTATTCAGAATTTCAAGATCTCTAAACTGTCACCACTGGCATCCCAGGAGATTTTATTATCTACTGAGCTACAGCATAGAGTGGCTTAGGCCACATTCTGTCAGATTGTCTTGAAACTGGAAGTGTAAGAAGTAGGGCAGCAGCAGGAAGAAACAGATAAGGGATCAAAAAAGAGTACTCTACACTGCTAGTTCAGGTTAAGCCTGGAAATCAGTTTCTGTTGCTGGGTCTCATCCTGAAATCTACACTGGAATACCACTGGATTAGTAAACAATGCAATACTAAACTGCAGACCATATCCATGGTTGCCAAGTTATTAGCAGGGAATGTTAATATCCCTTATTTACTCTCAGATCCCAAGATTTCCTTCCAAAACAAGGGGATCTCCATGCTCCCCATACCCCCAACTTTCTTCTCTGCATCAGTCATGAAGAGCTGTTATGCTCCAGTATTAGTAGGAGTAAGCATATGCATTTGTAGGAGAAACTGAACAAGGCCAAAATCTCTACAAGCTAAGCAGACAATAGAAATCTCATGTGGAGTTATTTTGTGGATTAAGGTTCCTAAATCTGTCTGTCTAGGTATAGTTGATAGCCAGTATTTAAGCTTCCATCACAGATAATAATAAACTACTCAATTCAATTAATTGACTCCTGCTGATAAAAATCATTATCTCTCTAGTTGAGTAATTAGTTATATTTTGGGTTTGTATTTTTTATTTTAGAGTGAACTGAACATCTATTTTATGTTTATACACTAGCTCACTTGTAGACACTGAAATGTGGATGTTTGGGTGTGGAACCTGAATTCCAGCCCAGGTGACCTGTCTTGACAATCAGTGGTGTATAAGCTTTTTACATAGAATAAGCTCTGCTTAGTAAGTGTATTCACCTTTATGAAGTGCACAGAACTTTCTACACTTATTTATGGCAAACAAGGAAGGAATTAGGTCACATATCCCTGTCTAAGTTACTCACTGTAAGTCACTTTCTACAGCATGACTCCCAGGATCATTGCTCAGGAATGCTTAGTGGATTTCCTAGACTGCCAAGAGATTCTTAGTTCCTAATTTGGCACACTGAATCATTTTAAAGGGACAAAATGCTCAGTTTTTAGTCACTGCCTTTCTAGTGTAGGAATAATTTACTTCTGTATTCTGATTCACATCTGGGCCAAAGCATGAATTTAAGGATATGAATGGATTTTATTTACTCCTGTAATTTTTTATTGAGACATGTTACTGCTAGTGCTGTATTATACCAAACAGCTGAAATAATTCAGTGTCATGTTTGCAGTGATCCTTTATCAGAGGCTTTAATTACCCTATGTAAACTGGATTGCGAGCAACCACTTGGTTTTCATAGTTAACTCAGTCATTTCCATTTTTATTTTTTTATGCTGACTTTCACTTCTCAGCTTTATCCCTTTGACTCATTACAGAGTCAAGAACTCCAAGGTCAAACACAAATAAGTCTTCTCTTGAGTTTCAGAAGAAGTGATTTGTTCTTCTTCCATTGTCTTCAACATAATAGTATAAAAAAAAGAACAAATGCTATTTCCCATGAGCATTTTCTAAGTTTTGTAATGAGGCATGTGTATTTCATATAGAAGACACACAACTGATATGTAATTATATATTTTTTTCACTTTGTTAATTCTACATCACATTCCAGATTTCACAGATTTTACATGTATACAGTAATTAGAACTAAAATCCAAGTTCAAATACAAGTTTTGTGGTAGATTAAGAGAAGCTTAAAGATTTACAGATTTCTTAGTGGTTCACTTTTTCTATTTTGCCTATTTTTTAATAAAATAAGCAACATTATATGTGCATCTCACACAATAAAATTTTCTTCATATGTTTCCTGCTGCAAAAGTGGCTTTATAAAAAATTATTCAGGATTAGTACTAGATGCCATTTGCTGCTCCACAGGGGGAAAATATAAAACATTCCCCAGTCAGTAAATGCCAAAGGGAAGAGAAAAAAGGATATCACACCTCCTCAAAAGAAAATCAATTCTGAGAATTAAGGTGAAGATTTGTCATGGTTATAGCACTTTGCAGCTTGACATCAGCCTCTAATACTCTCTTGTGCAGTATGACTAACACTTAACTAAAAACTGTGGTAAGAAGTCTTTTGAAACAAAATCTGCTTGGGAGAAAAGTCATACTTGAGAACAAGTATCATCTTTGCATATACAAAACCAAACTTTTCCACAAGTTGAAAGGAGGCAGCTCAAATTTTTCTATTCTTTTTCCACTATAATTTAACCCATAAAGAACCTTATACTAATTCTAATATCTGTCATTGAAGAAATACTACATTACTGCAAAATAGATGTCACATTTGCCCTTTATCAGTTATCAGTCATCTCACATGATTTTTAATGTGTAATGGGGTGGCCTCACAATGAGTCCATAAGGTCATAAGGTGTTTAAGGCCAGGCTGGACAGGGAGGCACTGAATAACCTGATCTACTGGGAGATGTCCCTTACCATGGCTGGGGTGTTGGAACTGGGTGGGCTGGGGTGTTGGAACTGGTGATCTTTAAGGTCCCTTCCAACCCAAACTATTCTATGATTCTACGATTCTAAGGTATCTCCCGACATGGCCAGATGCATAATAAAAGAGGAAACGACATTGAGCGGCAAAGTCAGATAGACTGCTCTTAAACACCTAGAAGCTTATTAAGGATTAGTTTATGAGTATCTATAAAATTTAACAGCTTGAATCTGGTGTTTAGCTAGATTTCAGCCTTACTGGCTGAAAGAATCTAGGAATGGTTATCACAAAGTCCACTGAAAGCAAATCCGGTTTACTTTAGTGTTTCTAAGTATTTCCTCCTGAACAACGGTGAAGAAAAAGTGCTGGTCTAGTAAAGCTTCTATTTTGCTCAGAAGAGGAATTTTTAAGAACAAACATCCATGTTACCATTCTTCAGCAACAGAGCTCAAAAATGAAGCAAGTTGCTAATAGGTAGCTTGATTGGTTCCAAATGAATATGAGAAATCAGGGAGGAACAGAAAAACTAACACACAAAAAATGACACAGGCAATGAACCGGGGGGGTCACCACATCTCTCTCTTCTTTTTCATAAAGTGGTGATACGTTTGAGGAGAAAACATGGTGTAATGCTTAGATGTGTAGTTCTTCTCCACACTCCTCAGAGGTATTGTGCTTAGAAATTTAAAGATGCAACACTTCAGAAACAAAGGTGTCATGTTTTTCAAACTATACACACACTCCTCACATTTTGATGTCTATTCTTTTTTTATGATCTTGGCTTATATCTCAGGAAGAGGTCAGAGTCTCCCTGGGGAGGCCAGCCTCACAGTTTGAGAAATGCCACTTTCTATATCTTCTTGTCTCATGTTCTGCTTGACTTTAGAAACAGGAATCTGCTAACAGATGTTTTTAATCAAAGCTGTCTCCCTGATTACCACAGGGGTCATTCTTGTTATGAAGGGCTTTTTTACATTTACAGTGAACATTGGAGAAGCAGGGATATTTTCCTGGAAACAGGTAGGGTATTTTTCATCTGTGACAATGAAATAAAAAGGATACAGCATTTAATATTTTTGGGTGCATATTTTGAATAGTGATCAAGAAAATTAAATGTAAACAGTACGCAATAGTAAAGAAACGTTTTAAAATGCATTGTTCACTAAAAAGACAAATAGCATCCAGATGGGAAATTGGATGGATATGACATTTTATAATCACCATAATACCACTGTTAACCTAGATGCAAAGGATAGTGTTCGTGCCATTTCCACCAATGAAGAGGTAGTCTCTTCTTCTACATTAATCTTCTAAGGCTCTCTATGTAGTAAAGAGAGAGATCACTGACTACACAGATTAATTCAAGCCATTGTTAGGGATAACTTTCCTACATGCATCTTTCACTACCTCAGCAGAGAATAAATACCAATCTCAGCCTCTTAGGTCCATAGTCTCGAACACAAACCCTGTACAGTCATATCCTTCAAGCATTCATATGATAAGGCTTGTTCTCCATTTTATTTCAAACTTCTCATTTAGAGTTTAGGAGTTCAGAAGGTCAAGATCACGTATCATCTTGTGGCTAAAGCCAATAGAGAAATTATCCCTTTAGAGAACTCAGGAATAGGAAATGCTACCACAGAGCATGAATTGCACTAGAAGATGACAAACAAATATATTTTTTCCATCACAACAGACAAAGTTCCAAATCTGTCAGGATTACAGCATGCATCAACCATAGGTTCCCAGCAATAACACAGCAGATTACAGGAAACAATGGACAATATCAACACCACTTCACTCTCTCTTCTTGATTCCCTCCTATTTCCATCCCTTGCAAACAGCAACAACAAAAGGAATACAGAAAAAGATACAGAAAAAATTGCAGCAGGTGGTACTCAGCCACCTGTGCCAGGCTAAACCATCTGCCACATCACTGGCAGGAAGGAAAGGAGCTGAAAACCAACTCAGACAGAGACCAAAGAAAATGCAGAGTCTCTGTTTTAAATATTTGAGGACAGGGAGTAATTCTTCCCTCTGTCAAGTCTCTACTTTGTTCTGCTTGTATATCGAACACCATTCTCACAATCCTTTTTGCCAGCCATAGCAATGATGCAGGAGCAGTTAAATTTTGGATTAGTATAAATGAGAATTAGCCCATAAGCCTGCAGTGAAAGTGGATTATTATTATAATCAGTCCCTTGATTAATGATCAGTCAGTGTCTCATGCCTTATAATTACAGGAAGGAATCCTTGCTTCTGTTATAAAACAGCAATTTCCTTTCCTTTCGTGAATTTGTACTGGGGACAAAATGCACATTACCATTGATGGGAACAATATAAAGATAACGTAGGATGCAGTCCATGTTCCTAGCAGACTAATGTCTTTCTGAGCTTACTCTGACAACCTTCTGAGCCAATATTATGAACTCCACATTGTACAAAATCAGTAGCCCTTTCTTAACACTTAGAATGTACAAGTTAAAAGCTAAGACATACTGAAATTAATCCCTAAGCTAGAAGGTAACCATCAGCAACAATACAAGCCCACTGAAAAAAACAGTGCCTATTTATTGGGCCACTAATCCCCCCCATTTAGTCTAACTTACTCACCTGGAAAGGGAAATGAGCAGGCAGAAAGAGACTATTCATGATAGGTGATCTTGGTTGACAGACACACATATGATTTTCAATTCTTTGACAAAATAGCAAAATTACATGTCAGCAGCTAATTTCCAGGGTTTGCTGGGGGTCAGTGTCACTCTAGAAATGGGCATAACCTCCTCAAACTACACTGAATGACAAGGAGAGCCTCAAGATCTGCCCAGTGGGAAGTAAATGGTACAAACTGAATTCAGCTGAATGGATGGCTATCAATTTAAGAAACATAGATTCACACTGAACATGAAATGCAAACATGACCTTACAAACTAGTTTTCTCTAAATCTTGGATGAAAATTTTCTAAGTCAGTTTTTCTCTCCTAATTTTCCCCCATACTTATGTTATTCATCATCACTCTGCACTTCCCAGAAGGAGATGTTCTATCCCAGTCAAGAGTTGGGATTATGCTAAACTCAGTCCCAGGTTTTTTCTGAAGACTAATGTATGTGCATGGAAAGAGACATTTTTTCTTTACATTAGCTAAGATATTTAAAATCTCTGACTGCTAGAGAGACATGAATCTCAAAAGTCTTGAATATAAAGAAAGAATTAATTAAAAATTAAGACCATTTTCTTAATCAGAATTACTGTATCAAAGTTAATTCATGAGGACATTAGTCTCATCTTCATTCAGATGAGTCTGAGACTTTGAATGGAAATATCTATTTTTTCACACTAAATATCATCAGTTCGTGAAGTGAGTTTCATTACTTTAAATAACTGTTGGATATGCTCTGTTTTCAGCACATGTAATTTCCCACATGTGGGTTTAAAGATTCAAATTCCCCATCTCATTTCAGAAATAATACTTCTTCCCATTATAAATTATATTGCTCACTGTCACAGACTGTGCATGATTGTCTAATGAAAGGCAGGTACAGATGTTTCTTCATGTCCTGAACACTGATGGTTCCCTATCGCACTACCTTGTTTCCTAACTGCAGTCCATTTTGAATGCACTTGCTATTCTAGTCACATACTGTTTTGCATCATGGCTGGATTATAAAGTAAGATTGAACCATATCAGCCTGGATGAAAAATAAAATAAGAAAAATAATTAAGCAAAACAAGACAAATGGCAGCTCCAAAATAACTCCAAACCTAAAATAAAATAACATCACACAGTGACCCTTTTTTTCACTATGGTTCTACTAAACTATCTACACTGACTCTCAGACCCTCTCTCTAGAAGTATATTCACTGCAATGATGTTTCCCATGTTAACACTCTAATTAGACTCCTGCTTTTGGGTGATAATATATTTGCCAGTTTGCTGCAACTGTGCTTTTGTTAACTTTATTAATCCTGCTCTTCCAAAGATGGTTTGTCATACACAGAAATGAAAATATGCAGTCCATCACTTGGGAGATGTTATCTACATTTCATTTACTACAAAATATGGATGAAATCACCACATTAGTTCTCCATAATGCCAGTAAAGATATCTTCTTGCTATACTCTAACTCCAAGAACTGTCTTTTTCTCTCATATTAATGCTAACGGTTTCTCTCTTAGAGATAAACACCTTAGCAATTTTCTCCTAAATGCAAGCACTGAAGCAATCTTCATTGTTAACTACTTCTTAAACCCCCAACTACATGTGGTTTATCGTGTGCCACATGATACTTTTCTACCCTTACTCACTGATGTGTAAGAAAGAATCAAGTGAATTTTCAGCATTTATCACAAATGCATCATGAATAGTAAAGGGAAAAAATTAAAGCTTTGATAATTACATTTTAGTAAACAGCAGAGAAAAAAAATAAAAGACAACAACCCACTAGTGAAGAGATAATGACTGCAGCTGCAAGTGAGGACTCACCAGGGATTCCAATAAACTCTTGTCAACTTACAAGGGGATTGCAGACTTGCCATCTTTTCCAGTGAGGCTTATGCAGCCTTGCAGAAGAGAAGCAAGAGACTGTAGAGTCAGACATCTCATTGCTCTGATAAATTACTGCAAGTTATATTCTGACTTGCGTAGATATTCTCTCATGATACCTTCCATCACTAGGGTTATTACCTTAAGAATTCCACAGCATGATTATTTCTCTATCTTCCCCGGTTCCCTAGTCATAAGCAGAGCTACAGTTTAAGCTACAAATGTGACATGAGGCAGGGAAGCCAACAACAGGTAGAATTGCTATTTTAGACTTTCATAGCATTTAATAATTTCCACCACTGAAACTTAGTTCACTTAGTTCTGATGGATTTATTCTGTAGGTCATACAGAATCACCAATACGAACGCAAAATAGCTATGATATAACTGTACTTAATATGTATTTCTTAGAATAATAAAATTTGATGAGTCTGTGGCACAAGTCAAGTTGTTGCATCCTTACATCTTCCATCATGAAAGAGATCCCATGGCTGAGTCGCACCAAATTTGGTGTCACAATCAACAGGCTGGATGGAAGATAAGCTACACAGAGGGGCCTGGACAAGCATGAAAGGTAGACCCACACAAGACTGATAAAGTTCAGCCAGGCCACGTGAAAGGTCTCACAGCGGGTCATGCCAATGCTAAGCACAAATACAGGCTGAGAATAGAATAGATTGAGAGCAGTCCTGAGGAGAAGCACTTCAAGTTGTTGGTGGATCAGAAGCCCATTTTGAGCCACAATGTGTGGCCACAGTCCAGAAAGCCAACTACATCCTGGAATCAAGGAAAGTCACAGTGTGAGTAGTTCACAAAATGCCTGTAAGTTGTGGTCACTTTAAAGGTTGATATCTCACACTAAGAGATGTTCAGTAGACCAATTCTTAAAAAATTCGAACATATGTCTTTTTTATGGATTTGATCATCACTTCATGCTTTCAACATATACTGAAGATTTCATCCCGATTTATTCATACAGTGTCAAGGCTTTGAAGTAAACTAGGAATAGTTTAACTGAAGATAATTAGCTTCTGGCTGTGTGAATGATACACATTTTCAGATCTATGCTCCAACAGCTGCCTGTGAGGCTGAATAATAGCTTTAATTTTTCTACAGAAGAGCTGTGACACGAACCGGAAGTCATGAGATACTCTAGGTCAGACCAATGGATTGTGGAAAATGCTGAGAACCTTGTTAGACATGACATTCCTGACCACAAAAAGGAAGAAATTAATCTCTGATTCTTGATATTAGTATAGTCTGATTTTTTCAACTTGTCTTAAAATGTTAGCCAGGGACCCCAATGTAAGAGGAGATTTGATTTTTTATGCTGTTACAACACAACACTGATAATACTAAGCTTTTGATATTTTCATTCTGGAAATAACTTTTTTGAATTAATTTTGTGAAAATTGGCAGAGGTAAAGACCAACTTTCTGTCCACTGTAGACACCAGTCTGTGCAGCTTTACATGGTAGCAAGTGATTTTTGATAAACAAACCTCTGAAATTAGAAAGTGAGGTTGTCTAGGACAGTCAAACTTCCATAAAGAAATGGGGACTCATGGAGAGCATGCCCACCATCTGCTAGCATTAACTCTGAAGAATTTCAATGTGATTCAGTAGTGGAAGGAAAGAGTATACAACTAAATTTTTAATGTTAAAAGGAAAATTTACTTAGTAATAAAGTTGTGGATGACCTTGATCAAGTTTAATATTGTGGATGTATTTATTTAGATGTTTTCCCTGAAATATTACAAGGAAAGATCTGGAAAGAAGAGCAAAGGAATTTTGCTGACTTACTCAGAAACTGTAATAACATAAATACAGAAATCATTCAGCAGCATCATTGCATATTTGTCTATTTTTGGAAGTTCTTAGATAAAGACAAAGAACATCAAGAGATAAGGCATTTTAAGATGGAAAAAAAATATTTATATGAAAAGAACAGATAGAATTTGAAAGTATTCCTCCACCTGCAATATGGAACCACAAGCATTCACTTTATTAAAGCAGAATGGTAGTGATGGGCAGGAGATTGGTATCTCTAGACTCAATAAGCCCTGATACTCACCCTAAATGCCTGCTCCTTGCAACATCTTATTACTGTTTGTCAGAAAGATAAATGCAGACCTAGAAATAAAAAATTATTCATCCTTTATTGTACCATGATTGATTCATTGACAGGGTTGGGAAAGGAAGTTAGGAGTCTTAGTTTTCAGTTGCCTGTTCTTGTTAAACTAATATGCTCTTCTTTTCTGACAGCATATAACTAGATAATTTCTCACTGGAGATGAATAATATTTTGCCCATAATTTGAAGAAAATTGGAGTCAAGTCCATAGTTTCATCTGTGATTTACTGGAACTATTTTTTCACTTCACACTTGAGCCACATAAATATTTTTTCAAAATCTATTTCCAAATAAAATGACTTGGTCATGGGAGAAATTTCAGTTCTCCCAAGAAAGTATAGAGCAGCTTGTCTATAGAATCTACCAGATTTTCAATACTGTGATTTGACTTTCTGAGTACATCATCATCAGCCTGTGAAACAATAACACATAGAGAAAATTACAGCTCTTCACCTAATACACTGTGTTAATGGTTTCTACTTAGTTCAATACCACTATGCTTTAAAAATAAGATGGATTTAATTTACTTAGTACAGTACTTAGGAGAAAGTGCATTAAAATTGTTTTCCCCTTAAAAGTACACGCTATAAAGGCCCATTAAAATATAATTACTGCCAAAAAGGCATTTTGCATTTCCTTGAGATAAGCTGCAATAGTGTAGTCTAAAATTCAACTTCCATTGATTCAAGATTAGAGCAGCATGTTTAGATAATAAGCAGAAGTATCTCAGATAACAGCCTCAGTGAGTCACTGGACTTCAGTGTTCAGCCTGAGAAAGTGTGTTTATCTGAAGGGCTCTTGGGACTAATACGGTTCATCTTCAAAGCCTGAAGCAGGGGACAAAAATCACAGTCTGGGAGGTTGGCAGAATAAACACGTCCTGTGATTTGCTATCAATTTGAGAGATGGATTTCACTACAGAGCACACTGTTGCTGTCAGGTTGAAAAGTGTCTGCCGGGAAATGAATTCATGTGCACACAGTTCCAGACAAAGGGAAATCTTCCTGAAATGGCATGCCATCACATTTTAAGAACAATTTTTCAAGTCTGTGACTCACACCTGGGAAATATACTGGTGCACTAAGTTTATCATAAAAAGCTCACATTTTAACAAGCAAAAATTGGTGCAATAATCTTGCAAAGTGCCCCCACTGACAGGTACAGAAGCCCATTTTTCTGCATATTTACCTGATTTGTGTCTGAAAACAATTTTAACTTTTCTACATAGGGTCATCTCAGATTGTTTTTCAGTGATGGATGTGCTGTCTGATGCTATTTTAATGTTCAGCATGAGGTCTAAAGAGGGAGATTGAGTAATGTGTCATCAGGAGGAAAGCTGTGGCAAGAATAAAAGCTCCTGTGTCAGTCAACATTTTATAAATGCAGCATGAGAAAGAGCTGCTGTGCACACTCCACAAGGAAGAATTCAAACTGAGCTCCAGAAGTAGCGACATATTTTTAAGTTATAAGAGGGATTGGAAAGCATAAATGAGCGAACAGAAGGTTTCTAAAGCTCTGTGTGGAGGCTATTTGTGCATGGCAGGAGCAGTTGGGGGTTGTCAGTCTCTGAGAATAATTTTGAATGGAACAGAACACAGATCTGAGGTCTGAAAGTTCTTCCGTTTTTACCCAAAAGTTTTCTGGAAGTGAAGGAATTTACTTGAGTTTAAATACATATTAAAGCAGATGATGCTTATGACACATCGGATAAGAAAAGGAATGCCTGTCTCCCTCCCATCATATCAGTCATCCCTAAAGGTCATAAAAAGGCATATGGGTGAGTTTCAAGAGAGATATACTCAAGAAATGTCCTATGAACAAGGCTGAACAAGGAAGCACAAGCCATTTTTGTGAATAATAGTCTGCATTAACAGATCTCATTGTATTTATTATTTACTCACCATGACAAACTGTAGCTAGCCTAGAGAGTTAAAAAAATAAAAATCCTCATGAAATTCAGTCTCATTATTTTGATTTAGTAAAAAGCAAAAATTTGGTTTAATTGAAATATTGACACCAGGAAAAGAAAAGAAAAAATTGGATGAAGAGAACTTTTAGGTGAAGAGTCAAAGATATTATTGCTATATGCTTCTTGCATTCAGTGTGAGGCTAAGGATATGTCTGTTCTAGATTCAGTTGCATCACTGAAGAAGAAAATCAGCATAATTTTTTGGTTATTTTACTCCTCTTTCCTTGTTTCCTTTCCTTCTACATTCCATGTTTTCTAAACTTATGGTAGGAACTGCTCAAGGTAGTGCTGTTCATGACTATTCAGCTATGGGCAGCTACATCACTAATACCTGTTCTTGAGACTCTCTGGGTAAACATAACCTTATTCTGTCTGAAGATGATTGCAGTGAACAAAGACAAGCTACCCTGCTGGCCTATGCAACGGGTGGTGAAAAGCAGGTGTATTGAGCTCAGTGAAGCATAACTATTTGCTCTAGCCCTGCATACATTAAAAAAAAACCCTTTTATTATATCTTCAGTGGGAAAATTATATTAGAACAGAATTAAAGGAAAATTCATGTTGCAGGAAATATGTATGCAGAGTTTATGGAGCATCTTCCTCAGAGGAGTAATCTGTACTATTTGATATTGTATATGTCAATGAGAAAAGGAAGATTAATAAATAGATGAACAAAACTAAAAGTAAATTCATGTTTCTTCACTTTTTTTTAACTTCAGAAAACAGAGAACCAGAAAAAGTGTTTCTGAAGAACTACCTATATTTTTGGTGATTCAAACTGTAACTATCAGCTAAAATATCAAAGATGTTAATCCAATTTCAACTATGAAATTGGATGTAGATTTTTACCTCTGTACTTGACAATAATGAACTATTATTCCCAAATAGGGAAGAACTACAGTTTTATCTCCTTGACATTCTGACCTAATTGAAATAATTTTTCAAAGGTGATGATGAAATATTTATGAGTGTGAATACACTCAGATTGAAATGAAATTTCCACAATGTGATTTAGGAGCTGTAACATCATCTCTGCTTTGAACATGAAGCTCAGTGAGGTACCATTAGAGGAGTATATCATCACTAGCATTACTAGGTGCACTGGATTTTCACCTTAAGTCTCCAAACTCACAGTAGGATTTAATTTTGAACCTTAGTGAGAATAACATTAAGCCCTCTCTGAGAAAAACATTAAGCCCTCTGTGAGAAAGGAGGTCATTTTAGGTGGGAGTTAGATTAGGCCTTTATTTATTCTGGATGTGGATCTGCACTGACAACCTTCTAAAGATAGGATGGACATTTTCTGAAAAATATGGGTCTAAGAATGTGGGAAGGCCTTCCTAGCAGAGAGTTATTAAGACATTTCAGTGATGACATTAGATACTGGAAGACCAGGGAAATTAAAAGCAGAAATTTTTCTCATATCAATTGTATTAAGATCTTCAGGTAGAAGAGCTGTGTAAAAACTACTCAAAGCATGAGACTGATGTATTTGCAGAATGTGGTGCTACAGTCACAGATAACTGCTTGACTCAAAATCTGTCACATGTTTCATTTCAACTATACCAGCTAAATTTTGGGAGTCAAATGAAGATAACATTAAGTTAAATCACATTAGCATTTGGTTTTGAACTTCAGTGAGAGTAACATTAAGCCTTCTGTGAAGGAGATCATTCTAGGTGGTCATTCTAGTTATTGAATCCAATAGGAGTTCATGTAAAAAGTGAACAATATTAAGGATAAGACAGGTGGTCCCAAGCACCAAAGCCTTATTAGACTAAATATCTAGAGATATCATTTTCTTAGTGGTTGTAATAATGACTGTATAGTAATGAAAACATAGGGCTAAAACACAAAGCTCTGACTTCCTGAGTAAGTAAAGATGTTTCTGTCTCTTTTTCTATAAATATTTTCAGACATATTGAAGAGCACCTATGATGTTTCCTCTTTTCCTCAACCAAACCATTGCTGAAAGTATACTAGGATGTGCATTCACAAGAAAATTCTTGGGTGTCTCATAAAAAATTCTAGGTCAATTAAATTCTTCACTTTACAGATACACCTTGAAATTAAGCTTAAATTTCATGGAAAATCAATCACTTCAACGGAAGAGTCAGCAGCAAGTTACTGGTTAACTGCTGAGACTCTATAATTTTGGGTCAAAGAATAACAATTCAGGGCACCTTTTGATTCCCTGAAACTGGGTTGAGTTCACTTTGAAAGTGGCCTATATTTCAGTCACATGTAAAACTCATGCCACAATCCCTCTAAACTGCATTCAGCTTTTATAACTCAATGGCATTCTTATTCCTTTCTGCAGAGTGCTTCTTCCAGCATTTGCAGGGTCCAGCATACAGTGTCCAGAGTACATTCAGAGTTTGAGATGCTGAGACCAATATTCCCAGGTGTAAACCATCTGATTCTATTTTAGTTTGTTTATTGTAAGGATCTGCCATTTAAGATGAAGCAACAGCATTATTTATTCTTTCCATGACTGTGATAGATGATTGTCTATACCAAAGAAAAAGAAGAAGGGCTTCTTATCTTTTGCTCAAATCTATCTTTCCCTTCTGGTCAGATTTTGCTGTTGTACTATGCCTCTGAAACACTCCTTTAATCTTCTCCTCAGCCTTATACTGACTGCTGTCTATATTTGAATAGGAAAGCTTTCCTCTAGCTTTGTGACCCATCTATCTAAAGCTAAAATCTTTGGGTTTATCTTTGATTGAAAAGTTCATATCAGGAAACTACTCACCTGTCCAGCAGTGTCTAGAATGTCCAAATAGGCTGGCTCATCATCAATTCGGACTTGAGTTTTATAGGCATCCTCTGAAAAACACAGTGCAGTAGGGTTAAGCATTGGAGTGGCTCAGGAGATGGAAAATGAAACTTTACTAGTGGGCTTTTCAGAAGTTCTCCATTCTGACTGAACTTTGCTTCCTTTGGAGCTGAAACAACACTTCCTGAAATCCTACTGTCACTTCCTAGTATTAGCAAAAAGAAGCTATCTAGTGGGGGTATTTTATTGCACTGTTGCAAAATATTAAAATAGTAAAATGTATTTTAAAGGAAAGAGCACACTACAAGCAATGTGTAAGTCACAAAGCTTCAGAGGTGGTATGCTGGTAGTATGCAGCAGAGTGGTTTTTACTTACCACAATCACACTTCTACAGACCTTTCCAGTAAATACTTTCAGGCTAAAGATTGTCTAAATTACTGGGAAAGACTCCCTGTGGCTGAAGAGGGCTTCTGGCTGAGATATGTCAGAGCAATTAATTAGACCACTGCATATCTCTAGAGAGAATGCAAATGGATTTTCTAAAATGAATTTTGCAATCAGTGTCCTCACACTCATCATAACTGAGAGCAGAGGAAGAAAAACTTGTTCTTGGTTCTTTAGTTCATGCTTTTGTCAACCTAAAGTGGGAATGGGAAAAACAAAAATATGAGGCACTATTTGCATAAAATATTTTCCTCACATTGCAATANTTTTGTCAACCTAAAGTGGGAATGAGAAAAACAAAAATATGTGACACTATTTTCCTCACATTGCAATTTCATTCTCCTCTCTAACAGTTGTACTTACCTCCTAAGGTTAAATACAGCTTAGATATGATTTACTTGAAACAGTCTTGGAAATTATCTGCATTGTTTAATTAAACAATAGTGAATGGCAGCATGAGTGATTTTTGTGACTGATGTTATGCTTCAGCTGTGCATTGAAGTATGAAGACAAGATAAGTGCATTTAATGCATTTGAGAAGTGTCATTAATAACCATGAGCACGTGGCTGGCCCCATACAAATATTCAATCCTGCAAGCCCTGGCTACTATGGTCTTAGTTATTATTGAAATAATATTTAGATTATAACATGGGAATATATTGCAGGTAACTGAAATTCTCAGGACAGTATTGTTTATAAATTTTACAACTATATCCTGTATTCTCTGTAACTTTCATCATGTGATACTGCATAAAAACATGTAAAAACTAGTTTTCACTCAAAAAAATACAAAACTTAAGCATTTGGATAAGAAGGATTCTTGATAGTCTTAACTCTTGCTGCTCTTGCTTGGTCAATGACATGCTATCTTTAATGACATGATCACATTTTATAATTCTCCAGCTTCTTTTTGGCATCAGCTCTGCAAATTGCAGTCCCCGATCTAAACAAATAGCTAATCCCATTGATATTAGGATGACCCAGACACTTAATTAACTGTATGATACGTTGCCTTGCTGAGAAAGGTTGAGCATTCCAACCAGCATTTGTTTTAGCCAATAGATATCTTAGGGATTGCTGACTAAAAAAACTACATGACAAAGAGGGACCAAACAGAGAGAATTAGGCTACTAAGACTTCCAATGATCTATTAAGGCATGAAAGCTATATGCTCAGTAGACTTTGTTTCTTTTTATCTTAACAAAATTTAAAACACTGTATGAAAATGTGTAAAATTAAAGATAACCCCTTCATATGATTTTTTTTTTAATTATATAGAGTATCATTAATATATTCCCATGCAGATGAGTGCCTATTTGTGTTACAGTAATGCATAGAGAATGAGCATATGACTTCCATAAATTTAGCTAACACAGCTCCACATCTGGATAGTCTAAAGCCAATGTGCTACTGTCCACTTTCTCTCATAACTTAGAACAATGAGATTTTTAAAGTAGGAGCCTTAAAACATTTATTTTTGAGAGATTTCTATATATTTGAATTCACCTTGGATAAAAAACAAGCTGCAACCTAGATAAATCCTGTCACATTTGCTAAGGAAAGTAACTAGGACTTAAGAGTTAGTTATAGCTAACAGATCCATTGTCCTCTGAATATGCCATAACTTTCAGTAAATGTGTAAGATATCTAGGTTTGATATACTGCCAGGTTACACCAGGTGTACCTCTATATCATGCCATTGTAATCAGTAAAGTTTCAATTGCTAAAAGCTGGAGTAAGGCTATATTTGTAACCCTTTTACATTGTAAGCTGAACAAGTACTGAAAGTACAGACCTGGTTTGATTTATTTTTTTCTCGAACTATTTACCCTAAAACAATTTACAAAGATGTACAGAAACCACCAGCCTATTTTCCTGTCCACTAAGTTTTTAGTGAGTGCTAGCAGGACGTGTGAAATATTGATCAAACACATGTGCCTAAATAGTTTTTTAGGCTAAGCATTTATTTAGAACATACTTTTTACTTCTAGGATTTACCCAGAACATCTAGACATAGAACAGAAAGGAGGTAGGACTTCCATTAGTAATATTCTCTTTCTGCAAATCTATGAAAAAACAGGATGGTATAGTTAATTTGGAAAAGCTTAAAAATATCCTTAGCTGGGTTGGGACAATCAGAAGTATCCTCAACATACATTTGAGCAGAGAATAGATGGAAAATTAAATGCCTACTTTTCTTAAGATATTCACGTATGAAGTAGTCCTAATGCCTACTCTTTATCAAGGAAATTTCTGTCTTGTGTCAAAATCTTCATAACAGAGAACAAGTAGCTAAGAGATTTTGAAATGGATTACTATATGTCTAGTCTTGGAAAAGCAGTACATACTATGGTCACATTAAGGAAAAAGAAAATGTGAGATCAGGTTTTTACATGTGGATAGAGAAGAACAAAGTTAAGATGATCCACTGAATGGTGTCTCTGTCTATATAAAACAAAGAAAGTCTTTAGTAAACTCACTATCCTATCTCTTTAAAAATCATTCACATCATCTACAAATGTTGTATGGTATGTTTACATCATTTACAATGCTTGCTCTCATTACATTATATTTATTCCAATTAATTTATAATACTAATGCTCCCTTGAAAATGAAATTGGAGTTCCTACGTCATGTGAATCTTGATTTTACACCCTACAGTTCTAAGGAATGATGTTTATTAAAAGGCCAAACTCCAGCTACCGTTTCACTAAACCTATAAGATAAGTTATAAAAAAGAGATTAAATTAACAATCAGACATCAGATAATAGACCAGACAAGAAGTACATACCTTCTCTTGATTTCAGTACTAGTTTTTTCTATAAATGGGATATTATATATAAAAAATTGTGGCTGGAGTTCATTGATAATGATGTAAGTACAGCATCCAAAAAATCACCTTAGAAGATTACACTGAGTTATTACTGTTTAATTCTTTCCAAGGTGAAGAAAGAATAAAAAGTACTCCAACTATTTTTCTAACTTTTCTTTATTATTATTTTTTTAACTTTCACTGAATATATTACTTAAAATGAGAAAATAGTCACATTTTTCAAGACACGTCTAAATTTTTTTCTTAATTGTTTGATGAAAAAAAAGGTAAAAGTTTTTAGTTACCTAGCTTTTTTTTTAACAAAATTAATACATGTTCTTTTCTCAACTTTCCATTTTGATAGGACATAATTCCACAGAGCACGAGCACAATAATGTAAGTTTGTATTGTAATTGGTTATCTTAGCAGTGGAGAAGCTAGATTAATTTAAAAAATATCAAAGCTCGTATTCAGCTACAGAGAGGTAACTACTTCATGACAAATAGATTTGGATGGTGTACAGTTTAAAAGGGAGTTGGAACAGATTTTTCATCTGCATTACAGACATGTTCCAGTCCCTGAAATATAGGTCAGTTGCTTCTTTTTCCATTTGCTCATTTTGATAATATTATTTCTAAATAAATAATCTCTCTTATTCTCTGCATTGTACACTATCAATTACAGTTAAACCAAAACAGATTCTCACAAATACAGATGAGCCAAAATAAATTCTATTTGCCTAAGGTGGTGCCAAACCAGCAGAAGGATGTCCAAGCTCAGTCAGTCACACCTGGAATTCTGCCTCTTGTTGTTCTCCCTGTGTGCCAAAGAGACAGCAGGAGACTCAGGTTTTAGTATGCTTAGATTATCTGCTACATACTCATTTTAATCCGGAGGGGTTCCTGAATGCGTGATCATCATGGGTCCTTGGTGGGATGGATTTAATTTAGAAGGAGAAATATTTAAGTAAAAAGGGTGGATGAACTGAGACATATCAGTGCACTAACTACTATGCAAAAGTTTCTATTTGACATAAAATATGCATGTCATAGGAATTGCTCATCAAAATAAACTGGGTTTACATTTTCCCTTAGCATATAATTATTTTCCTGGAGTATGACTGTTTTGTAATTTGGGTGAGCATTGCTATCAGCATTTTGCAGACAAGGACATCAAGTCACAGAGGTTGCCTTTCTGCACACATGATAAGCAATGAATAGCTCAGAATAGTAGAACTGACAGGTTTGGTTGCCTTGTATTCAATGAATACTTATGTAGATAGAAATAGCCTTGAAAATAAGGCACATAGGAATATTAGTACTAGACTAGTATCTAGGATACTTAAATATCCTATTTTGAGTTCTGCCTGTATTACATAGTTCTACATTATACCAGCAATTAAAGATAATTCAGATTATTCTTTCCAGGGCTGCTGATTTTTTTTTCTCAGTGTTGAGCTCCATACACAATTACATTGCCACTTACTTTGTTTTTTCAGGTCTTAATGAGACCTTTGCTCAGTTTTATTTTAGCAGCACAATTTCCTGCTCCTGCCTGTACAAGTGATAGTAGGAGACAAGATTACAGGCAGAGGAATCTTAATCATACTTTGCAGAACAGACACAAAATGACCACTACCTCTGCAAACTGATGGACAGTCTTTCTTCAGTAACCTCACTCTAAGAAATTCTCTACTTTCTAAGAGAGAGAATGAGATCTGCAGCATTCAATGCAGACATTAACTCTGTGGCAGACTTATAATGTAAACCTTGAAAAAATGAAAACAATCTGAGAAAAAAACAAAGCATTAGTCATGTTAAGCACTTATTGTAAAAGGAATTCATACATTTATTCATTTTACATTCAGCTGCATGATGAGAAACACAGCTCTTTCCATCTCTTAGTTTTCACTTTACATTCAAATTACCGCAAACATATTTTCAGATAAGATATTAAGCCAAGGTCTTTGCCACATATGTCTTCAGAAAACATTCTGTAATGCTCTTTTCAAAAGGCCTTGATAAAATCAAATGCATGTTGCTATTGTACATACTAACTCTTCTTATTAAATTCAATTGAAGATGCAATTCTTAGTTTATTGTGTTCAGTCTTTGTTCAGTATTATGTCATATTCTTAATTGCCATGCCCTGTTTTCAAGGTTCCTGCAACTCCATGTCATATAAAAACAAATCTCCAGTGTTCACAAGACAATGAGACAATTCATGATTTCACGAAGTAAAGATGCAAACAGAAATACAAGGTTCTATCACAAAACCCAGAAAACAAAAGAGCAGAACACTTCATAAATTTTGTCCAATTTTGTCATTCTGAAATAAACAGCTTTGTTATCTTCCATGGAAGGTATCTGTGGAAGGCAGGAGCATAACTAGATTATGTACAGATCTTCAAATAAACTTATGCACTTATTATGGTTAGTGAATGTAAAGTGATGCTCAAATACCTGGGGGAAGGAGTCGAGCTGGGAGGGAGGGCGTGGGTTGGGGGAAGGGCCTAAATTAACTTTATGGGATTCTTGGTAGCCCCTTTTAACTGAACTATTTTCATTAGAGAAGTTTTTAACTGAGTCATCTTCATTTCACTGAGACAGTTCCACCTTCTTCTAATCTCACTCCTTTAACTCAAGCTCTGTCTGACATTGACTTCGCTCTCTCTGTGTCTGGTTACAACAGTAAAACTAAAAACATCCTCAGCCTAATGAGTTTTCTGCTATGTTCTCACCTCACCATAGTGCTCCTCTTTTAATGCCATTATGTATCTGCTTTAAAACAGTTGCTCTCAAATTAATTTGCTCCCTCATGTTGGGATGCCTAATGTTTCAGATCTGTGCTCTGCAGGGCAAGAGTGGTAACACACAGCTTGAAGGAGCCTGAATTTCAGCATTGAGTATTTACACAGCAGCTTTCTCAGTGACCTGAAATGCTGTGTCTGGTTACAACATTTGATAATGGGTTATCCATTGCAATTTCCATATGTTTCTTCCTATTTATATTATTTCTGTACAAGAACCTCTTTTTCAGTGTTCCCATGAAGTTTCGTTACTGTGGTACCCTTTCATTCTCCGCCAAAAGTCAGGAGAAGCCAAAGCAACCTGACTTCACTAGGCACAAAAAGAAGTATTATCAGTACTTTAACATTTGAGTAAATTGAACTTTGACTCAGTTACACCTGTGTTGCCTCCTCCTATTGGGTCCTCATTATCATGATATTTTCTAAAAGAAATAAAACCATTGAGAAGGATGACAATGGCTTGGGTGGCTTTCAAATAAAAAACAAAATTGAGAGTGGTTTTATTGCACAAAGTTTTCATTTACATGTGCCATAAAAGAGACAAAGCACAGATAATTCCAGGACAGTATCAAAGTTAAAAAATGTAAGGCAGTACTTGTCAGCAAGGAAAACTCACTGCAACATTCTCTGGTCATACAGCATCTTTCAATAAATACATTATGTTGGTGCATATGACCATAACTCCTTCAGTCTGTATTGATGTTAGCAAAGACACCTCAGAAATACAAGTCACCCACCATTTATAACAATGCTGACTACAGTGAACACCTGCTCCACTACTACTCAGCCTCTCTAAAGTGGACATTTTCACACCCAAGCTGGTTTTGGTAAGGATAGAGTTAATTATTTTTGTAGTAGCTGGTATGGGGGTATGCTTTGGATTTATATTGGAAAGGGAGCTGATAATGAAGGAGTATTTTGGCTATTGCTAAACAGTGCTTACACAAGGCTTTTTCTGCTCCTCGTGCTACCCTGTCAGTGAGTGGACTGGAGGTGTGTGAGATGCTAGAAGGATACACAGCTGGGACAGCTTACCACAGCTAACCACACTACAGCAACAGAACTCAGGGTGGGTGGCAAGGCTTCTGCTCAGGGATTGTCTGAGCATCAGTCAGTTGGTAGTGAGTATTACTTTTCTTTCCTTCTTTCTTGGATTTTGGTCTTGGATTTTATTTTTCTCTGTTATTATTTTTTTTCTTTCACTAATATTAGTATTATAGTTAACATTACTATTATTTATTAAAGTATATTTATCTCAATTCAAGAGCTTTCTGTCTTCTACCCTTCTGATTCTCTCACCCACTTCAGTGTGGTGGGGAGTGAGTAAATACTAAGCTGCCAGCTGGACTTAAACCACTACACAACAGTTGACTTGGATACACCACAGCTAATTTTACTTTAGTTCTCACTCAATATTCTGGTGCAACAAACCAGCAAATCCTTCCACATTGGATGCTAATGCTTACTGTTTTCCATGGAGTGCTCCATTCTAGAGAGATTAGACATTTACACAAGTATAGGTTACCTGTGCATGAATTTATGGGATTGTACACTGGTATGTATGTCCCTACATTTACAAACATAGAGATATATGTAAGATGAAGATTATCTGAAAGTGCAAGAAGAGACTATTGCAAAATAAATCCTACATGGGCAATGTGTAAAATTACTACTTACTGGTGAAAAAGTTCAGGAGCATATTTAAATACAAAAAAATCCCATACAAATATTTTCTGTTACAGGAACCTAAGCTATTTTAATATTAACAATACATGAATTTTTAATACCATATTATGTTATCCTTTTTCATATTTACAACTTCCAATTTTCTAGTTATGTATATGCATTTTCCTTCTTAAAATTTAATTATTAATAAAAGGAAAATGTATGTTCACAAGACTCCATGAAAAAGAGAATACTTAAGAGCTGTAACAAAGTAATGAAGTTCTCACTACCATTTATGCAATCAAGAAGTTTAGAAAATATGCCCTTTTCTTTCTCAAAGGCATAGATAGATGAGCTGATTGAATTCTTATGTAACAACATATTGTGAAATGAAAGGTTCTGCAGAGAGGCTGGAGTACACCAGAGATGTGGATAAAAGACTGAAAAAGTCTGTGTAAATAATTTGTCCCAGTCAGCTGTGACGCAAATGCTTTTATCAACAAAGCCACCATTTATGCTTTTAATCTGCAAGCATGTACAGATTTGACTACATTTGTTTAAATAATTAGAAAGGGTACAACTTGCTGTCCAGAAAACTCATTTAGCTCTTCTTCAGAAATTTTGCTACAGTAATTCAAACAATCTAGTATTGCTTGCAAAATGACCCACCTCTGTGGCTAAAACTATTCTTGTCTGAAGCAACTCCTGAAGAAAAAATTCATTTGATTACAAAAGATAGTATTTTTGCAAAGCACAGCTGCAGATAATTAGGAAAAACTTTGCTGTAGCACTTACGTTTCTGTTAGAAACCATTTACAATATAGACTTATTACTTTCTCTGCTTCCAGAGAAATATCACTTTCTTCAAAGATGTACATGAACAAAATGAACAAAGTACTCCTGCTTAATCAAAACATGCTAATTAACAGGAGTCCAAGTACCCTAGTCTTGTAGAGCAAGAATATCAGGTAGCAGGTTCACTAGTCTTTAAAGTACATGATTGTGCTACTGAGTGGAAAGATCTGAAAACTATGAATTCATTTACTGTCAGTTCAGGGGGAGAAAATAACAAGCTGAGTACATTTCCTTGGCTATTAGCATGGACAGTGCCTTCAAATTAATAAGTGTAGATGGAAACTGACTTCTCTGCAAGAAGGGTTAGTGGAAACATTTGTCCTGTGATGAAGATTTTTGGATGGAGCATGAAAAAATCATTCACCTGTTTTAAACCATAGCATGAGTGACTCTTGCAATTACAAAAAAACATTTGGGGGATATTCTTACAAGTCATGATATATAGGGAATAGGTATAGGGAAGTTTTCTGCTGGTGTCTCTATTCACAGGACTCAAATTCTTACTTAAAGTCCTTCTATGTTCATGATCTGAGTCATAATTGCCATTGCTGTCTGTGCATTACACATTACATTAGGCATAGGTGCAATGAATTTTGGCATACCTATGTTTTAAATAAGAGACCACAAACTGTATGTAACAGCTCTGTAGTTTATACCTCTGGTTAAACTGTTCCATTTTATTGTCAATTATCTGTGATACATCAATGTTTGGAATGTAACCACAAGCCTCTGGTTGAAGAGTTCAACTCTTCCATGGCAAAAAGAATCATTCTTCAAATACTTTTACCCCTTCAGTTTATTAGATGGATCAATTGGAGACTTGGCTTCAATGCTACCTATGGACATAGAGGACTTTTGCCTGCAAGAAGCTAATAAAAAAATTAATAAGTCATCAATTTTGCACAGAATAAACAGAAATATTTTAACAGCGTTTTCTATTCTGGGCGGACTCATTAATTGATCATGTATGTGGTAGATATCGTTGTGAAGTAATTATAATAAAACATTTTCATTATTATCATGACTCATAATAGCATGGTCATTTTAAAATATAACACATAAATGTTTTGGGATTTTCAATGTTATGAGAAAAGATTTTTTGGTTTTTTTCCTTTTTTGTTTTTTAAAAGTTATTCTGGATAATCACTGTTTAAGAATATCAACCACAATGTCACTCTTCCATGTAAGTTTTGGTTAGTTTTCTTTCCTATGTGTATTGTAGATACGAAATTAAACTCAGAGTTTCTAGGAGGAACAGAGAAGTTATGTATGGTGCTTTAATCCATTAACATCATATTCACTGGAGGAGATGGTGAAGACAGGAATATATCTCAGCTTATAACATTAAAGGAGGGTTGAAATTAAGAAGTAAGGACCATTAACAGCTAAGGAGTTTTGGGAGGTTTTTTTGCATGTGCAGATGAAGCATAAGTCTTTTGTGACAACACATAAAAGAAACACTTTCCTGTTCCAGTCAGGGTAGACTGATATTGAGCAAAGATGTCTGAGAATTAGATCAGATTACTAGTCAAACTGACAATTAAGTTCATTCAGATAGGTAAGAGTTCCAAATGAGAATATAAGAAGCAGAGCCATAGAAGACCAACAGTTCATCTAATCAATTCTGGAGAGTAACCAATAACCACAGGAATCCCAGACAAAGATTGTTCTCTCAGTTTCCACTTATGTGGACTTCAACAGACTTTCTGAGCTGGAAGCAGAATATTAAATCATAGATCATAGAATAATTTGAGTTGGAAGTTAGAATAGAATAATTTGAGTTAAAGATCATCTAGTTCCATCCCCCCTGCCATGGGCAGGGACACCTCCCACTAGACCAGGTTTCTTAATGCCTCATCCAGCCTGGCCTTAAACACCTCCAGGGATTGAGGGGGCATCCACAACCTCTCTGAGCAACATGTTCCAGTGTCTCACCATCCCTCACCATAAAGAATTTCTTTCTTCAACAGATCTTGATGGAATAATGCATTTTTTTCCTCCAGTAGTTTAATTAAATTATTTTTTTATTCCATCTACATTCTTGGAGATGATAGTTCATGTCTCATTCTTTGTGATTTCAGTGAAAGAAGGTAGATTTATCTACTCCAAGACATCTCTATGCACTTCTCTCAGCATGCTGAAGAGCCTCATAACTGGAGCTACTCTCTGCTACTACTGTGGCATAGATGCTTCATTACAAGAGCAAGAGAAACACACTGGCAACTGCATCTCCAAAACTAATCTTCAGGCTTAAATTATCTTCTGGGTGTCCTAGTTAACCTCCAACCATTGAGTAGGTGTTCAGTAGAGTGATAGGGAAAAATGAAAACTAGTAAAGGTTGACTGGGCCAGCTACTATCTAGTGAGGTAGAGATTTGTCGGTCTGCTACTCTGATGTATCAGAGACATTAAAAAAATGTATAACTAGACTAAATACTGTTTATCAAGTCTCTGGAAATGGTAAGTGACAGAAAGCTGTTGTAAGCAGTCCTCATTTAATAGTAGTCTGTGTCCAGGATTTAAGGTGTGATTCATCTTGAGTAAGGACAGGGAAATGCAATTGGTTGCTTGTGTTATATATGCATGAAAGCTGCACACTGTTCAGGACTGAATAATTGACTTATGAAAGCAAAGCCCCAATGAAGGAAAGTTTAACTGTAGAGATAGAAATCATAAATCTGAGCAGTACAGTATATTTGCAATGGGGTAAGATTGTGTCTTTTGGAAGATACTGACGTTCCTTAAAAGAGGAAGAGGCAAAAAATCAACGCTTATCTTGAGTAGAAATATATCCAAGTTAGAGGAGATAGAGATATGACCTTAATGCTGTTAATCATAATCTTTAAAGGGAAATAACTATCTTTAAGAAAAATATTTCCAAGAGAAAGGGGATTTTTTTTTCTTAAAGCAAATGGTTTGCATGACAGAGAGTAATATCTGCTATGGTTTTCCAGCCTCCACTCTAGGTCTTCAATTAATTTCTATCTCCCTTTGTGGCAGGATGCAATAGTAACACTTAAAAGGCTAAAATCTAAACTAATATACTCCCTTGCTTTCTGCTAGTAGCTGGGTTTGGGGTTTTTGTTTTTTCCTTTTTTTTTTTCTCACAGAAAGATCCCCTACACTGCCAGATGTGTCCATGCTATCTTTTTTGGTTGTTTTTTTTTTTTACAACTTTAAGTGGTGACTATCACTCTCCATTTCCCTCCTTTCACTGCGAGAAATCTATCAAGGCTGTATGAGAAATATAATTCTGACCCAAAAAGGCCTTTGTTCTGATGTCAGGAAGGGCACCAAAATTCAAATTCAGGAAGATACATTTATATAGCTAAAAATAATGTGTCTACTTGCAAAGTCTCTTAAACTTAACAGAAGCATAAATAAGGTCTGTTAAATTGCCCCCTTGTGACTCTTCTAATTTGATATGCTTTCAGGAATCTTGTTGACTTTTCCTTTGCTGGACCCTACTGGTCCATCCACAGGGAGGGTATGTGGGAGATCTGTGGGAGATCCACAGTATTCTGGATCAGGAACCTGAACCCAGGTTGCATACTGCAAGACATCACAAATGGCTCTCAAAATCTGCAATAGGAGAAATTACCAAAGACCAATATGTCCAATCCTTTATCTCCTTGAATCACAAGGAGATTTCACAAAACTGAAATCTAGAGACACAGCTCACATGTAGACATTTTAATTTAGATATCTGAGAGCAAGGCTTAACTCTAACATAGATGGCATAATCTCTGTTTTTTCTTTTTCATGTAGGTAAATCAAAATGCTTTATACTAGAAGTGCCAATTAACTTCTTAATATAATGTGTGATGCAGATACTACCAACAGATATAAAAATTAAAACTAATAATAAAACACAAGTTTAAGTTTATGGTTCAGATGCATGCGTCAGTAGTCTTATATATTCTCCATATCTCATTTTAAACCATGATGAATATGGAACACAAAAATGGGCAGTTTAGCCATGTCTACACAATTAGTTTGAATAATCTCAGGGACAGTCTTTGGAGGCATATTGTACCAGTTCCAGAATATTTTATGTAGAGCTGTTTATCCAGTTTCATATAAGGCTACTAGATGTATGCAGAAAGATGAAATTTCATTCATCAGTGATGAATAGCTAGGAGTTGTATAACAAAACCCATTATTTTCAGAGTTCAAATGCAATGCTGGCTTGTTCATTCCAACTGAAGCATTTTACTTTCTATGAAAAAATAAAAAAAAGAATGAAATTACAAATGGAGTGCACTTGTATGTATGCCTTAGTTAATAACAGGAATTACCTAGAATTTTTTGTATCCTAAAAATGAGTTTTAGAAATTTCAAGATGTCCTTCTCCTGATGTATCCCTGCTGAGTCTTCTTCCACTCTGCCACTACTAATGAACTTATACTGCTGCTGCCTAACCCTATTCCATTTTTGCACCTTGAAAACAGATTTAGTATTGTTCGTCACATAAGTATTTTTGCTACACTTTACAAGCCTTTAGAATATTTTCAGTCACATTTTATGTTTTTCTCACATTCACTCACGTATTTCCACCATCTTGCTAAAGATGAGTTTAAATGCATTTATTTGATGTGTTCATGAATGCATTACTTCATTAGGAAACCTCATGGAAATTCATGTGCTTAATGCTGAAGTGCCTCCCATTCCACACTCATTTCAATTAAAGAGTGACATTGACACAGCCTTAATACCCTCAACTGCTCATTTGACACAATCTCATGCAGTGATATCTCACCAAAACAGGAAGCTGCTTTTGCATCTCGTTTGCATTATATATTCATTTTAAGATTAGTCACATGGCTAATGAGCATCTTGGAGGCTGTCCAGTTTTCTAAACTATGTCATGCTTCCTTTCCTGCCACTCTACTTACATTAACTCCCTGTGATATTGCCAAAGACTGTACAGGGTGTAAATTGCTCTTATCCATTTTTTTCAGAAAATGATCACATCCACTGCCACTTGGAAATTGTTCCCATTGTTGATTACAATTAAATATTTAATGTGCATGGAATTAAATTCATTTTCATGGAGTGCTAACCTCTGATATTTTGTCTACATCTGGTCTAATAACAAAAGAATTTAATCCTTCCACTTCCCATTTATTTATGAAAACACACAGTATGTTTCAAAATTCTATGCTGCAATATTTCAAGCAAGCCTAAAATATAGTAATTATTTCTACTTTAATTTGAAGTAGAATTAAAATCAAACTGAAAAAAGAAAAAAATTGCTCTTCAGTTAGCATGTAACTTTTTAATCAATGTTTACTCAATGTTTTAAACAAATACTGGTACATTTATTTGTGTATATTTGTGTATGCATATGTATTTATATCTGCCTATAAAGTCTGCAGTTTGAGTTTCTTGTGATCTTCTGAGTTATTCAAGACTAAAAAAAAACTAAAAAAAAAGACTGTTACATACATCAGAAGATATGATTATTGTGATTATTTACTTTGACACCATGTGTCTGTTCCACACTGTAAACTGTGAATAATAATAAATCCTTGTTGTAACAAAAATGCACCACTTAACCACAAAAAATATCCACAAAGAAATCAAACAGAAAAGCAAACTCTACCCTCAAATAAAGCCATATTACTGTTTTAAATTCTTGAACTTGAAAAAAGTGTCAGACTATTCAACGCTACATCCAGAAAATTCTTAAAAAACATAACTATTCCTTTCCTAAATTATAAACAGGAAGGAAAAAATGTAAATAGATCTACATGCATTTGTACAGCATTTTGAGGATCAAAATTAGTGCTTTTGAAATGTAGGCATGCATAACACATTAATATATAAGTACATGTATCAGACAATTTAGCAGCTGAAATATTCTTTTTACAAATATCTACATAGTCTCAAAGCAGCTTTCTGTGATCAAGATCTACTGTAATATTTTTTAAGAGTCAGCATACAACATAAAAAGTGTCATAACTACAAAGTACCATTACATTCAAATTATATATTACTACTGTGTTGCTAGGAACGTGAGTCTTCTATCTGTAGATATATAGAAAACCAAAACATATTTTTAAAATTGCCGAAGTGCAACAAGATGGAATGACAGGGAAAATACATATCCTTTAGGACTATCATAAAAAAAGGACTTTTAAATTTATGTGATTGTTACTGCACAATGCTTAGGATAAATTTCTAATTATCTGTTTGGAGGAAGGGAGAAATGCAAAGAGAAAGCACATTCAGAAGCATATTTAAGTGAAAAATCTCTGAATTCTCTGGTCAGCAAGACCATGTTGAATTAGAAAAAAGAGAAGTATGTTTCCATCTTTTGATTCACCTTAGCACTCACTATCTTATCATTTTATGGATTAATTGTTAAATAAAAACATAGTAAGAGAAAAAAGTACAAAAAACCTTTAATTTTTTTTTAATTAAAAGAACCTTCTAAAGTTAATTACTTTTCCGAAGATTATTTTCGTCTGTTTAATCCATGTTATAGAGCAGGCATGGAAATAAACTTTTGTCAGGACGCCCTCAGTATGTTCTGAGAGAAAAAACTACTGAGCAGATAAAACTCTAGAGTAATTTTGTTTCTCTCTTTTACCAGCCTTGTGAGTTTGAATTAAAAATTTCATTTTTGTGTACTCTGTCCCTCTCTCTTCCTATTTAGATTGTTGATTTTACTGAATAAAAGATGTATCTTACTCAAGGAGACCTTCATCTTGATTAGGTCCTCTAGGCATTCCTGTATTATGTACTTGCAATGCATCATAAGATTTCCTTCTCTTTATGATTATCTATTATTCATACTGTGGCAGTATCTAGAGACCTGTAAGTTAAGATTATGACAAGAGATAATATATGGTTAAGTACAGATGGCAGGTGGATGGCTAGTAATAAAGATGGGTGTAGTTACATGATTTTATGGTGTCAGTAACTATTAATGCTCCTCTTTTCCTATTGGTTTTAATGATGACTTTTTTCCTGAGTGTAAGGATCTCATATAGTTTTGCATTCTTTAGAGCCAACGTAACTAATTTTTATTTTGTTATATTTTAATGGTTAAAAAGTTATTAGAGGGTGAAGAATTTCATATATTTATATTTATGTTTATATAGTCTTTTCAGATTTATATATATCTTCATTACTAAAATACCACAACTTACCAGGTATTAATATCCAAGAAATGTGGAAAATTATAAAAATAAAAACAAAAAATACTGCTCTGATTGCTCCACTTAGCAATGCGGTAATTTTATATACGCTAAAGCTAAGTTTGAAATCTTACAAATTTAAAAACAAAATTTGAAAATATAATTTAAAAAAAACCCTCCTTTAGCTGAGGGATTTGGGAACATTTTTTTTTCCTAGATAAACATTCAGTTATGCTGATCTCTATTTTTATATTACATACATCTTTTGCTATATTTATTCATATGAATAATTGCATGAAAAAAACTCCTGTCTTTTGACAAGCTTTGAATAGAATTATGGAATCACCTTGACTGGAAGGGACTTTTCAAATCATCAAGTTCAATTATCAACCTAACTCCAACAAAAATAATCACTAAACTCTGTCCCTACATACTATCCCTACTTTTCTTTTAAATACCTCCAGGGATGTTGCCTTACCCACTGCCCCAGGCATCCCATTCCAGTTCTTAGTGAACCAGTCTAATATTGAGTCTAATATTCAGTCACAAAATGGTTGTCAAGGACTTCTGGAGATCATCTGAATCAAAATCCTACTCTGTCAGGGAAACTTAAAATAGGCTACTCAACACTATGTTTAGACATACACCACCAAGGTGGGGACTCCAAAGCCTCTCTGGGCAACTCATGCCAGTACTGGGGAGCTTCTTTTCTTTTAAAAATTCCAGATGGGACCTCAACAGTATACTCATCCCAATGCAGCTTATAATAACACAAGCTTTTTTTTTCACAAGGCCATGTTGCTGGCTTATACTCAAATTGGTTTCCATCAAGTACCCAACAGGATGTCAGTAGATGGTATCCAGTACAAGAACAGGCATATAGGGCTAGGGTTATTCAAGGCATTAAATTACTTGAGTTCGTATTCTGTAAATGTCTCACAAATTTGGTCTCAGCTTAGAAGAAAACATATTTTAAAAATTTAGTAAGATACAATTTTTTCCAAAACATTTTTGAAGTAACAGTTTTTGAAATATAAATTCAATTTGATTAACCAGAATTCATTCCAAATCTCAATTACAGCCATGCAATTTTCAGCATCTAAAAATGATGACTTTCAGTGTATTGCAGATGCATCTGAATATTTACAGGTCTTGTGTTTATAACTTAGATAAACCAAATTGACTTAACAAAGTACATGACTTCAGAGCATAAAACCTCTAATTCAGCAGTCAATCTGTCTAGAGAAAGTAAATTAAGAATTTGAAAGAAGGAAACTGCTAAAATAACAAAACTTTTAAAAACATAAAAAACTGAGCATTTACACAATTTGAATATTTTAGAATATTTCTTTCTATTTTGTAAATTTTTGAGGGGTTTTATTTATAATTATGCAGTCATTATTTGTTAAAGTGTATGAAGCTATAAATCTCTTTTTGAAAGATTTTTTATGAAGTATTCCAGGAAAAAAACAACTTTGATGTGACAACAATTTAGTTGTCATTCTATAATTAAGTTTTCATCTGAAGTTAATAAATTTTGCATTTAAGTGCCATCATAGTGCAGCTTCTCACTGTGTGGCCATGAAAGGGATGAAGAGAGAATAGTCTCTACTCACCTATAGTTGGATCATGATAGTCAGGGAACCGATGGCTTATGAATTGCATTGTCATTGCTGAAGAGAAGAAAAAAAAGGGAAAAAAATAGAGTGATATTTCTGTCTTCAAACGACAACAGGGAAAAGACCTCATCCAATTAACAGCTTAGAAAGTGAATAAAGTTGGCCATGTGTACAGCAGCAAGAATGCTTTTGCATTACAGATAATCAATATCTGATAAAAGGAAAAGATACAAATTAAACTTCTTAATTTTTAACTGCATTTTATTAATTACTGCACTAAAATGTTACTTACATTTAATGCTCAGTATCTGTTAACTTGATATTTTCTATAGATAGACATCCCCATGAAGAAAACATAAAATGTCATATACAATGCTGATTTATAAATTTTGTGATGATGTTTCAAAATATGACTAACTGCAATTCTTGTTTTAATTTCTGGTGAATTTTATGAGTTCCTATTCTGCTTGGTACACAAAAATGTAGCTATTATTCATGTACAGCATAGTTTCTTCTACTTTTGGAAATATTAGGAAATTTACATTAGTCTTTACTAAAATCAGTTCACAATATTTAGAAGAGGTGTTATTTTGGAAGTGAAATTTCAATTCATATAAAAATCCAGAAGCATTCTGACCAACCATAAGTTTCAAACATGCCATGTAAGTTCACAAGTCTTGAATAACCATGAGAGGGGGTCTGCGAATTCAATGTTCACAGAACTACCATTAATTGTCAGAACAACACAGGAAGTTATGGAAACTTTGAAGTTCTTCCTCAACAGCTTGAACCTCAGCTCATTTGAAATGTAAAGGAAACTACTTAACACTGCGAGCTCTAAAGAAGAGACCTTCAAAAGTGAGAGGAGAACTCCAATTGAACAGAAAGGAAAAAAATAGATTGAAAGATGTTTTTAAAATATTGCTTGATATTAAAGTTAATTCCATTATTTTAATTTTCTTTTTTTTTTAATGTCTGTATTAAAATTCCACTAGAGTTGTTATGTGGCCAGTTGTTTTAAAATTGCTCCACCTGAATTGCAACTGTCAATCACAATACATTAAAATAAAAGTGAGATTCCTCCTTATGTCTTGAATATCTCAGTTTCCTTCAAAATAGAATCATAGAATCATAGAAACAAATAAAAATCAGAGATTATGAACAAGCAAAGTGACGTTTTAAAAATTCTACACATAAATGCACACATTTTTAAAGCAGCATTGTTTTAGTTTAATGTTTTTCCTCCTTACTTTCAAGAATCAAGAGGTTAAAGAGGTAGTTTTACAAAACTTTACAGACAAGAAGTATTAAACATTTATTACCATGTTAATAAATCATTGCATCTTTAGTGTAGACAAATATAAATGTTAAGAAGCAGCATTATAAATTCATAATAACTCAGAGAGGGTAACTGTAAAAAACTTCATTGAGTGTATACATATTATAGGAGAGAAAATTTACATGCAGTGATGCTCATGTCATCTATATTATCTGTTGTCAGATTCATTACTTGTAAGAACTGTGTATGTTTGGACACTTTCTTTTCCAGAACACCTGTTTCTTATCACGATAGATTTTTTTAGGCACATCCATCTCATAACTGTTAGTGGTACATTAGAACAAATTGATGCCTAATGTGATCTGCCTGGTTTTCTATAAGAAGCAGTGGCAGCTAGCAGAAAGGATGTTCATCTGGTTTATGCCTACATATTTTGAGCTGAAGGCCTGAAACACAAATGAATTCAATTTGTTTCACTACCTGCTGCTTTTCCTTTGCAAGATTTTATTTTTTTAATGAGCAAACTATCCTGTGTCTGATCTCATTCTGTTTCCTTTTGGAGCTAAGCCTACATCATGAAATCAGCTGAAATGGAAATTCTCTGAGGACATCTAGAACACATAGTAAACATTTTTCCTCTCTCCTGAGACAGTCCTAAATCAATACATCATTTATATCCTCATTAAAACAGCAGGATACAAGAGGTTGGAAATAAACTAGTGGAATCCTACTGATTTTCTAATGTAAGTTGCAAAATATTCACCACTGGGATGTCTAAAATTTGTATCTCCCAGACCATTTTGTGTGTGAATATGCTCCATCAAAACCTTCACAAGAACCTAGGTTGCACAAAGTAATTCAGGAGAAGAGCAGAAGAGCAGCTTCAGTCCTACAATTTTAAGTACAATGCAACAATACTAATCTGTATATGCCTGATCCTAGTCCAGAACTCTGCATGGTCTGATTTCAGCATATACAAAATGAATTAGAAGAGGTGAAGATCTGAGAAAGGTGTTCAGAAATGCTTTCTGCTCAGCTGCATGAAACAATCTTACAGTCAGCTGGCTAGGGAAAGGGTGAATAAAAGTTTCTTTTTATGTGCGTTTTGTCCTACAGCTGCTTCCCTGACAAATATTTTCAGGGCTCATCTTATGCACCAGATGAAGGAGCCTGCTTAACCTCTTTGGTACTTGGCCTCTGTAGTGCCTTCTGCATGGCAGCTGGCATAATCTCTTAAAAAAAAGGTTACATGGATTTGTTTTCTGAGACAGAAGGAACAAAGGCACACTGATCTTTTCAGTTACTAAATTGCAATGTAAAAATCAGGAAATGGGGTTATAAAACAGGATTTACAATGCATTTATGTGTTTTTTTAAATAAAAATTAGTCTCTTAAATCTTAATGAGCACTAGGGCCACAAGCACATTTGGATCACTCATTTTTAGCTAACAGGAAAGGAACAAGCTCTTGGATTTAAACATCCAACCCTTTAGTCCATGAGATTGAAGAAAGCCACCATGTATGTTCCATGTCCAGATCCAACACAACACATATCTCAACAGCAGGAAATAAGTAATCCCATTGCTTTTAGTGTGAGGAAGGTGACTCACATACTCTTAAAGATAAAGGATTATCTGGAATCCATCTAATCAAGTTAGCGATGGAAGGCTCCTAGTTTGGATGATCTCTCTGCTAACATCAAGTAATCTCTCTCACCTTTGAAATTGTAGCTTTTGCTTGGTTCACATTAACATGGAGCACTGGAATATGAAAACATGATTTTATCATTCTAAACCTTTTATTTTGGTTGATTTCGGTTACTTATTCTAAAATGTACCTTCAACCAAATGTAGACTACATAGTTATAATAAATAGAAATTAAATTCTGTATATAAAAATCACATAGAACTTTGTGACCCAGAAAGCTGTCATCTTAACAGAGATATCTGCTTTCTCAGAGGATTTATTTTTAGGGGACAGGAAAAAAGAATAAATTAGAAGGACAATGGGACTCTGCTATCTATGGTCTGCACAAATGCATGAGTATTGAAGTACATTTTCTGTTGGCCTGGGGAACCTCACAAATACATGTATCTTGAAAAGCTAATAATTTCTTTATGTGAAGATTAATATTACTGCTCTAATCAGAAGGATACCTTATAAAATACAGACTTAACTTGTTTGTAAGCATAACATTTATTACTGGGAGATGAATAAAATATTATTGGGAAGAGAGTAGGAATTGCACTGGAAGAAGCAGGCAAGAATAATTTTGCTACTCATAGAAAATATTTTTATTTTAGTGGCAGCATAGGTAGCATATACACCTTTCCAGATAGTTAACAAACATTGGATAAGCATAATTAAAGCCAGCTCAAAATTAAATGCAGAATCTGAACTCCTTTTTATATTCTGAATACACAAGAAAAATTTAAAACTGTATACGGATGCATATCAGAATTACATTTATCCACCTGAGGCAATCTGTACTTGCTTAGCCACAGAGGGATATAAAGAAGATGCTAATCATTGGGAAAAATGATCCTTCTACTTATCTCAGTTGCCATGGGATATACACGTGCCATTTAAGTGGAATGATCTTCAAGTGTTAAAAAATGTTCATTAAATTTTTTTAAGCAACTTGCAATTCAAAATGCTTTACTATGTATGCCTTTGGTTTGGTTTTTTTACCATTTTTTAACTAAATCAGCTTTTACATACATACAGATTTATTCTAATACTGATCTTACACATTTGGTCTTTTCTACTGTCCTGCTTTAAGACAATGTTCTGATGTGGCGTTTTGTGCATGTCATAAGTCAAAGTTAAAAGTCCCTAATTTATAAGTCAGTCAAAGTTTGAAGCAGTTCTATTGTGGTAAATATCTGATGCTGACTTGGTTTTGTAAGATGTGAGTAGTAATTTATATGGAATAAAAGGATGAAGAGAAAGGGAGAAACCAACAATAGTATTTCATCAGGCAGAGAGGAATATAATTTCTGTGTCAGTTTTCAAAATTAATTTCCTCTGGAAAATTACTTTGGAGCTGCTATTAGTAGCAGAGAAGAAATCAGTGTACTCCATTTATCCTGCTCAGGATCCCAGAGTTGGTTATAAACAGGTCTGATTTCCTAGGCTCCAAATTAGCTGTATGTTTTATGCCAGTAGTAACTGAGTCTTCTTTTCCTACACCGTTATTCAGAATTGGTTTCTATATGTCTAGCAGCCAACACTGTGAAATATTTTGTAGATCTGGACAAAGCTGTTGTACATCAGACCTGAGGTTTCAAAACAGCAGGCTGTTCCTTGTCCATTGGATTGTCACAAGTAGAGCACCCTGTTAACTCATCTTGGCTGTGGTTAAAAGACTGAACTGCAGAAAGCACTGCCTTAGTTTCTGTAGTTCCCTGAATAGTTGCCATCTCCTCCAAGGTTTGTCCATCTTCTCTTTGTTCTGAACAGTTCTGACACTCACTATTTTCTATTCAGTTTCCTCTCTGGAAATCCACTCTTTCTTACCAGGAAAGTCATGGCTTTTCTTTCAAGGAAGAAGTTCTTCTAGCTGGATCTCTCTTTTCCTTGTTAACAAAGCCTGGTACATAAAACTACCAGGGAAACATATTGAAATAATTCTCAAAAGGAAAATAAAGAAAAAAAAAATTAACACATATAATAACTGAAATGGAAGAGCTAGTTTTTCTTATTTAGATTGCAGAACATGAGAAAGGCTTCTTCATACAGCTTTTTACCCTCTGTCTTTGTAAGGTAATAGCAGGAAGGAAACAAAGGACTTTATTCTGAAATTTATACATTGTGGCAAGACATGTCTGTACTGTAACAACAAAGAATTAGAGAACAGAGGAGGAAAATCACTGCTTCAGAAGGTAAAGAAAGGAAAAAACCCCTTTGTTCTGTTTCGGGACCCACTTTGAATGAATAAATGGAAGCCACTAATCCCAAAATCTGTCCCTAGCTGCCTTTCCCACAAGCATTGGATGGAAAGATATCTCACTGTTACTCTTCAAAGCCAAATCAGTGGAACAAAAAAATGTACTAGGTAGTGGTTACAGCTTTGAGGCCAGAACTAAAGCAAAAAAAAAAGAGAAACAATGTAAAATTTCATCTGGGACTTGAGAGACTTTCAGGAAAGTTTAACCAAAATTACTCTCTCTGAAAAAAAGACCCACATCTTCTGAATCAGCACAGAGTACTGAAAAGCTGTTGCACTGAAAACTTCTGGCTAACAATTTCTACGCCTAGAATCAGCTCCTGGTGTAATACAAGATGTACTAAATGCAGTGGATCATGAAATCATGTTGAAAATACTGTTCAGAGTTTATGGAAACAGAGAAGCGCCTGACAGTGTTATTTATCCCCTTTGCAAGAGGCAGATTAATAATAGTGGCAAGATAGACTGCTACCATTTATTCATTTTTTCCTCCACAGTGTATCACTGATCAGACAGGAGTTCAACAAAAATACTGAAGAGTCCCTATCCTGTTGACTTTGTAAGACTTAACAAGATGCATTAATGAACATGAATTACTTCTAGTAAACACTGCTTTTAGTACAATTTCCCACTGTGTATCTTCATTCAAGTTAAAATCAGCCTTCTACTGTACTTCAGCCAGAAAATCCAGCAATAACTTCAATCTTCCCTTAGTAAGCAATCCAAAACATAATGACATTAAAAGGATTTAAATCAGACTCCAATACAAGGTGATTTTTAAGGCAGAATATACTGAATGCAGCTAGACAGCTCAATTTTCACATATTATTTCAGAGAATAATAGAGGTGATCCTGAACCATTACAAATAGACACATTTCAATTAAAGTCCATCTACAAATCTCATAATTTTGCAAAGGAAGCACAATAAAGAAGAAAATTATAGAATAGTACTTTAGACAAGTGGGCCCTGACTTGCAGCTACCAGTACAAATGTGATTATCTCACTGTGAAAATGATTTTCAAGGAAGGATAAAGTCACTTAAAAAAGCCACTCAGCAACCACATCTATCTCCTTTTTGTAACTGCTGACATGTTTCCATGTAATAATAACTTGAGATGCCCAGACTTGGTTTACTGCTGTTTGAGTCAATGGGAAATTGACATTGTTTGCAGGTTTCCTAACATAAACTAGTGGTTAGCTCTTGTGATACCTTCTGTGTGAAATTACACCCCATATGCCAACTAGTGACATACTGGCAGTGACAGCAGCTGTATTTTCTTGTGAGTGGGAGAATAGTTGCTGTTCTGTAATGTGACACCACCTTTTCTGTACTTCAAACCTATGGCCTGGAAAACTGATAACACATCAAAGAGGAAGATAGAGTTCTTCCGTTTAACCCTCACAGTCATCACACTCAGAATTAAAGCACAGTCCATGGTTGTTGTTTTTAATTACACATACTAAGGTATTTCAAAACACCTGTTAAAATCATGCAGTGGATGAAATCCAGATTTGCAGATAGTGTTGGTACTCAATTCCCTTTAACTTAACACAGTTTAGGTGTTTGCCTGTCCTCGTTTATTTGAACAACCACCTGTGTCTCTCAAATTCAGACCTGTTGTTGATTATTATAATGATAAGCTTATTTGCTGTTGCTGAATTAATGTTTATTAAAATTAAATTACTTTGTAATAAAAAAGTTGGATAAAATTTAGGAAAGGAAACTAAATGTAATAGCAATAAATTTACCACTTTATGCTGATGGTATCAAAATTACTCAAAGTACATGATTGATTAATTTCACTGTTAAATATTTCATAGCATGCCCCTTACATTTCTACTATGAATTATGTGACTTATAGATAACTACAATTTTCAGTTTACTAGGGCAGATTAATGTGCTGGGTTTCTCTTACAATGTAAAATGAGGATAAAAATTTAAGTATTTTATTTTGCCCAGAAATTTTTCTGATCCATTCTTTGAACATTCAACACAAGTTTTCCAGTGATAACAGAGGTACTAAAATCATATTTAAAGGAAACAGTGTAAGAAAGAGGAAAGCATTTCTGAAGACAGATCTAAAGGCAGTAAACTGACACTGGAGTATTGCTAAAATTTCAATTAAAATTTCAATTCAATACATTTGTGTATTCCAGCAATACTATACTCATCAATACTATACACAGCTATTTATTTAGTGCTCCTGTACTTAAATTTATATTTGTATTGTTGAGCTACTTATGTCAATGCTAAATACCATATAATTTGCAGTATGTGAGTTTAAAAGTGTTCCTCACCACAGATAGAAATTTGAACTAAACATATTTTCCTTAGCAGACGTCAGGGATTTTTCTCTCATGGCTAATTAAGCAACACTTCACAATGAAGTCAAATTTGACATATTATCATACCAACATCAATTCTTTAATGGCTTTACTATGCTATTAGAGGACTTTCCATAAAATTAGGGAAGGATGAGACTCTGTCATTGTCCTGTTGCTATGCATTCACGCAATCACACACATAAATCAAAAAGCTTGATCATTATGAGCTGTCATTCAAAAAGCAAATCAAACAGTTGTGAAAGTCTGGAATTTGGGATATGATCTTCTGGATGTGGAAGAGGTATTTCTATTTTGCTACAGGCACCACTTCAAACATGGTGATATAGGGAAAATTAAAAATCAAAAAGGTTAGAATACTGAAAAGAATTTGTTGAAATGAGACCAAAGTTTCAGGGCAATATTTTTCCATTTTAAATCATCTTCTAGATTTATCTCTCTTAGTCAGTACTTCTATGGTATTACAATAAGTATTTCAGCTGCAGTATCATAAATGCACATAAAAGCTATCAGTTTGTAAGTGCAGATTCTAAAGGGCTGCAGGATTTGTGTGATGACTTTAGGTGGACTAGTCATGAGTGCTGCCTTTCTAAATTCTCTTAGACACAAGACTCTTCCTGGTGACAGCTGATGTAATCTGCTTCACAGAGGATTTTCAATATTGCTTATCATAAAGATTCAGCTGTTAGGATGTGCAAATTTTGCACAACAAGAACTGGCATTCTACAGCTCTGAACATACATATTAGCAGTTTCAGGGCATGGAAATGAATGTAGTAACTGAACACCGAGATGCTTCAAAAGGATGAGTTAGCTGCAAAGAGAGCTTCTACTACAAAACAGCATGCACCATCGAAATTGAAGAATGGAAAATAATGAGCTACCTCAGAGTACAGTACTGTCCCTTGGTTTCCTGTAACTTTAATTTAAAAAGACTTCATAATCACCATAAGACTAGTGAAGTCTTATGTGACCATTAGTGTCTAGGTAGAGATGTTCCTATTTTTTGGTTCTGTTATCAGCTCTTTGTACTTAGGTTATCACTAACATATTTGCCTCATTTTCCACTCCTGTAAGAAAAAATCAGTAATATGGACAAAGAGCTTTGAGAGTTACAGGACTGCTGCATAAAATCTGGACATGAATGCATCACTTAAACATTTGTCAAGAGAAAAAAGAATAAAAACAAGGAAATTTTTAAGAACAGATTTAACCAATCCTGTCAACACAAGGTTGTCTGAACAAAGTATGAGATCAAATGCATTAAAGAAGAAATGCATTACTAGTGCAGTAGAGATGCAAAATATGTAGAAAAAGGATGATAAATTCAAATTGCTACATATTCTCTCATTCTCTTACCCCTCTCACCATACAAACCAACTGGAAGGTTACATCTCCCAAAAGCATGTCTTAGCACATGTACATGCTACATTATTGTGATATACTCATAGCAAGCACGATTGCAAGACATGTTTGGGTGTTAAAGGTTTATGCCTAGTGCATGAGGTGATTCATTGTAGTATTAGCATGACACTGAAAAGGTTAGAAAACTAAAAAGTATGTACAATAGTTATAGAGAACTTACTGTATTTTCACTGGGAAAAATCTATATTACTCTGTTCAGGTTTTCACCCCCAGTGTAAATGAGAAATTCTAAAGCTATGAATACTAGAAACACACACAGAGATACAGAGTTCTCCACATTGAGTTGATGTTTTGCTTTGGTTTTTTTATTTGCTTGTTTTTTATTTCCTTCTGTGGCTGGAAGAGAATGGCTCATGACCCAGGGAATGAGCTTCAGAAAACTCAGTTCCCTAGAACAGGCTAAGCCTCAGTCTTTCATCCTTCCAAGGTAAACTTACCTTCATGTATTTCATAATATACTTTATGTCCTTGATGTTTCTGTCATTTATTCTGCTGTGAACCTGTGTCACAGATTTATGGTGCTATATATCACCATAGCTTGACGAGTAACAGAAGCAATGCTTGGTGACCCTAAACTCTTCCATGAAGAAACTACAGCAGTGAAGCCCAAACAAACCTCAGAACTCCTCTTCTTCCTTTTGCCAAAGAAGCCAGCAAACACTAAAAACCAGTCCTCATATTAGAGTAAAATTCTTCTAGGAAAAACGTGTGTTGGAATGGGACTGAATAAAAATTACTAGAAAGGATACTTAAAACCAAAGAAAATCTTATCTAGACAACAAAGCAATTAGATACATTAAGTAAATTCTGGATTTTCCTAAAAGATCGCTCCATAATCAGATCTCCTTCAGAGGAACAACTTTGTTTCTGGGTTGTGAGCTTTACTTCATCAGCTCTGTGGTAGGACTGGAATTTACATTTTCCTGGCTCCTGCATAAAATACAACACCAAAATTTTGTGTTGGTGTTGCAGTGGCATTGTTACTCAGTTCCCTGAAGATAAAGATTTGGGAGCTGACTGGGGAAAACCAGAGGAACTCTTTCAAGACTGTGCTAACTTTATAACTACTTAAACCACAAAGCAGAATGAAATCTTTGGTTCTAACAACTTGAACTATTCCCTCACATATACTATTATAGATTTGAGAAGATTTTTAGGAGTTCAGTGAGGAAGGTGATATTGAGGACCTCCACATTCCAACTGTGTGATAACACTGTTCTCTGCTGATTCAGAAATGAGTCAGCTCAATTACCAGAAAAGAGGAGAGTCAGGGGTTTTCTGAAGATACTCACAGTGATGTGGCTGTGAAAGAATGACAGAATGACTCACCTGTTAGTGTTTCAGTCAGCAAAGTCTTTGGCTCAATAGTAAGTGTTTGTGACTGGAAAAAAATATAGGAATTCAGTAAGAAATAGATAAGCAAAAAAGCACTGGATGTTAAGCCTGTTCTACAGCATCTAAGTAAGAGAAACCTACACATCATTTCCAGAATTCTACTCATTGTTTTCATGTTAGTGTCTGTCCAAGTCTAACTCACTTTACAATGGGCTATATGCATTTTTGTCTGTTCCTGATTCAAAGGATATGTGTTGCTGCACTCAACTAAGCACAGAATAATAAATCTCTGTCCATTTTCCATGAAAATAATATTTTCATCTGTATTTTTCCTTCAATACAGAGTTTATTTCAGTTTAACATGGCATAGGTGATAAATATTGGGATATTTTCCTTTAAGACAACCCTCCATAGAAATTTTGAAGGTTATGAACCAAGATCCATAGAAATTAATGGGAGAGTCTACACTGAAGTTAGTAGGGGTTTCATAAAATTTTTATTTCCACAATATTTTTTTTGCATAATCTTCTTGAGCAGGAGTTATCAAATAACTTTAAAAAGAAATCATAATTGGTGAAATGGTGATTCTACTGAAATTAGAGGTAAATCTTTCTTTGATGTTATTTGGGTTGCCATTTTTCAGATATCAATATATTAATTTGATGAATCAAATAAGAATCTTCATTATTATTTTTTACTAAGAAATGTAATCTTGCAGAGAAATACTACAATCTAGAAAACAGCTATCTCTAAGAAGGTAAAGATGCAAGATTTGGATGAACTGTAGAAAACCAACACAAATTCTAAATAAAATTATGTCTTTTTTTACAGGTTTTTAAATACTTTCTGAGTGCTGGCATTTACCTATTTCTCAAATACATTCATAAATGCTTCTTTATGGCAGAATTAAACTTTGCTTAAAAAACCAGAATTGTATTTACTGCATACAGCCGATCTGGATTTGTGTGCATGTAAATTATGAAGTATGAAATCCTGATCATACTGAGGGCACTGGATGTACATATGAATTAATCTTATTTTCTGTATGTCAGTTTTTCCTTTCTGGAAGCATTTGACCATACTGCTTACTCAGATTTCAACAAAAAAGTTCATGTAAGATCATAATACTTGCAAAGTTGACAAAGATGTCTGGAAAACAGTCAGAAAAAATCAAGAATGCAGAAAAAATCCAAAGATAAGATTTAGTAGAGGTGAATTAAACAAAATTTTTGTTATATGCGCATCAAAGCTTACATATTTTAAAATGCATGTTCATTTCAACCTCTAATCATTTATGATTTGAACCCTTTCTTCTTAGGCACATGCCTTACTTCAAAGGCAATGAGGTTATCTGAATGCTCAAAAATTAAATTAAACTTGTGTATATTTTAAAAATTGGGTATGCTCTCCCAAACTATGAATTCATCAGTCACATCTGTTATTATAGTTTGGAACTAGGAGAAACAAGAGTTGAAAATTCAATCAAATCAAACCAAGCCAGAAAATTTTATTGATAGAATAAGAAATTTGAGAAAACTGCTATAAAAACTTTCTATTTAGAAAATAAAGAGTAAAATCTATTTAATCCATGCCTGTATTTTGAAATACATTTGCATTCAGTATATTGGATCTAAAGAAACTAAAATTTTGCAGAAACTAAATAATGAAATATATTACTACCCTTGCACATTATATCAATAGTATGGTGAAACCAAACTGTCAAGATTTTTAGCCATTTAATTGTACCTGGAACAAGATATAGAGTATATATCATGAAACAAACATTAATTTTGTTAATTTTCTAATGAAGATGGGAAGTTATATCTCAGGAATTCCTCCTTATGATGGTCTCTGAAGTGGTACGCAGAAGCCAATGGTCATTCAAGGCACAAGCTTACAATTTAAATGCAATGTGTGTAAGGCGAAGCCAAACATACTTCAACACACCTATGGTCTCTTTTCAACTATGTTGAAAACAACTGCTTGCACAGCTGCATGGAGGATCATTTTGCTTTCTTGGCAGTTTGAGTACTCTGAAATAAACAGCTTCTCTTTGGTTACTGTAGCAGAGGTCAGACTAACAGAAGGTCTGATTAATCAAAGAGAGATAAATAATGCAGGGATTGGGAGGGCGAGGAAAGCTTTAGTATTAGTTTAAAGCCTTCTGGAGTAGAGTTTATAGGGATGCCAAGTAACAAGTGTCAAACAACATGAAATGTTTATACATGTCTATGGGACCCAGTTATTCTTCTCTGTCTTTCTGTCTTCCCCTAATTTACTGTTCTAATCAACAGACCTATTTTCTGCCCTCTTGGATAATACCATCCCCCTTATTGGCTGACGTAAATAACAAACAGCTCTACCCCTTGGCTTCACCAATGTGGAACACTATACAAAATGAGTTACTGCAAATAAGGCAAAGGCTAGTGTCATAAAGCTGTCACCTTTACCTCCAGGATTTTGCTTCCTAATAGACCTACACACTTTCTCGTTATCATCCACAGTAATTTTTTTTCTAAAACACTGCAGCTGCAGTTAGTCCGATACAATAGCAGTTAGGGGCTGCAAGTGAAGACATGTGTCCTTACTAAGCAGCAGAGTAGACAAAAGCTGTCAGGAATCTTGGAGTTATTTCTGTCAAAGTTGGATTTTGTGCTCCTTTATGCTAATGATAAAAGACCTGAATTCAGCTGAAGATAATAAGAATATAATCATTACTAACTACTCTTAGGTCATTGGGATTAAATACAAACTGCAGCTGAGGATTTATCAAGATAGGTGTATGCCTGCTGCTACCCTATCTGGTTTTTTTTTTTTTAAATTGCAGCATGAGTCAAATTAATCAGCTGCATACAATAGCAAAATTAACCAAATTTTCCAATTCTGCTGGTGTAATGCTCTTGAAATATGAAATAGATTTCTGTACACACAAAGAAGATTACCTGGAGAAATCTCTGATTTCCTATCCTTTGCCCTAATTCCATACTTCTTAGGTGTTGTCATGGAACTTTACTGGGACAAGTGTCTTAAATTTCTCCTGGTTGAAAATGAAGAGAATTTTCTTAACTATTGCTAAAATACCTATATGACTGAAATATTGCACATTAATAACTTATAGACAATAAATATTGTTTTAGATCTACCCTTTTTATATATTTGAGAAGTGTAAGCTAAACTAACCATCCCATTTGTTAGATGAAGTTCTTCTTTATTTTTCATCATGTGGATGATTTTTTTACAAAAATCTAAAATGACAAATACTGAATAAGTAGTTAGTGAGATCTCCCAGCAATAAGTCATACAGATAATACATGGGCAATATTGCATTCTATGTAGAAACATTGACCACAGAGTGAAAAACTGCATATGAACTGCAGGATGGATTTAAGATATTTAACATGGTCTTGTGGCGTCTTTTAATACTTTGGTTTCCCATTTCAAGTTTACACTGTATACATATTCATACACATAATTTTGTATGCATGCACACACACACAAATATGTATACATTTATATCCCAAACATAAGGATAGTTTATTTCTGCCCTGCCATAATGCACAAATTGAACTACTAGCTACTGAAAATCTAGTGTATTCAGGTTAGCTCAAGGGAATGGAACAAGGATCTATCAGTGTACAACTAAAAAAAGTGAAATTTTTCTTTCTTCAACTTTAGTACTGCTACAAAAGTCAATACTGTGCACCTAAAGGGAATAAAAATAGTTGCAGATATTAAAATATGTTTTACAAGTCAGCTTAGGTAAACAAACACACCTTCTTTTAGGATTATATAGAACCTCCATTATTTTTTCAAGCTAAAAGAAACCACAGCAAGTTCTTGTAAACCATTTTTCTTGAGATGGCAGTATGCTTTTCACATGAAATCAGTTGAATCAACATTTGTATTCCCTGATGAAGACAGATACGTTTTCAGGAAAAATACTATAAAACATAAAAATTATGAAGTTTATCTGATCACCTGGGAAATTATGGATGAAAACCTGGACATGAGTAAACAATGTGAACATTCATCTCAGAAGGCCAACCATATCTTGGGCTGCATCAGAAGAGCCATGGCCAGCACATCAAGAGATACAATTCTGCCCCTTTCATCTGCTCCCATGAGACCCCATTTGTAATACTCTGTCCACCTCTGGAGTCCTCAGCACAAGAAAAACACAGAAACACAGACATGTTGAGGAGTGACCAGAGGAGGGTCACAATGATGATCAGGGGTCTTGGCCTATAAGGATAGGCCAAGAGAGTTGGAGCTGCTTAGCTTAGAGAAGAAAAGTCTTCAGGGAGAGGTCACATCAGCCTACCAGTACCTGAAGGGGTCTGGAAAGCTGAGGAAGGACTGTTTGCCTGGGGCATGTAGTGACAGGACATTGGGGAATGCTTTTAAATAAGAGCTGAGCTGGTTTATATTAGATGTTAGAAAGAAGTTCTTCACCATGAGGGTGATGAGGTGCTGGAAGAGATTGCCCAGAGATGTGATAGAATCCCCATCCCTGGTGATGTTCAAGGCCAGGCTTGATGAGGCTCTGAGCAACCTGAGCTAGTACAAGATGCCCCTGCTAGGTGCAGGGGAGTTGAACTACATGACTTTTGAAGGTCCCTTCCTACTCTGTGATTCTGATTCTAAGAGATCATGAAGTTTACACTTTCCTTATGGGATTGTTTTTGTGGAAAATGCGTTGCTTACCATAAAATAGTGTATTTAATTTGCAGGCCAACTAAAATTGAACTCACCAGATAAATATCAAGCTTCTTGGATTATTTATGCACCTCACAGAGAATTGTGTAATTTTGAGATATGGATTCAAATCAGCATTTCATGCAGCACACAGGAAAGCAGACGCAGAGCTAAAGTAATATACTCTGATATGAAATACCCACCCTCAAGAAATGGTTTGAGTTTCATGAGTGTTCCATAAAACAAATAATAAAAACCTCAAGTAACTACATTTTGCATTTCAGTTAGACATATTTTTAGCATTTTACTAGCCTTGATACAGTCACATACGTCTTATATTCCAGTCTCAGCCAAAGTGTAGGAAGGGTTTCTCTTATTCTAACTATTTTTTTAAGATCATTACAACAGTCTGCATAATCATAATCATCTACTCCATAAACTTATAATAAACATCAATAACTAAAAGATGAGTTACATTTCTGCAGTCTGAAATGACAAAATTTGCCAGAGTAATTTGTTAATAATACAAACCTTCTGAATGAATATGATTTATTTTCTTGAAGTGTTCTGTCAAAAAAATAACTGCTGTACAAAATAATGTGCAGTAACTTCATTGTTTGTGTACCATTGATTTCATAAAGTCATAGGATCATAGAAAAGTTCAGTTGAAAAAGGTCTTTACAGATCACCTAGTCCAATCCTCCTGTCATGATCAGCAACTCTTTTCACTCAAAGCAACACAGAATCATAGGCTTGGAATGGACCTTCAAACGCCACAGAGACCAGACTCCCCTGTAGTAAACAGGGACATCCTGCACTAGATCAGGTTACTCAGACCCTCAGCAAGCCTGGCCTTGAATGTCTCCAAGGATGACCCAGGTGCATGTGGCCATGGTGAATTTCATGATATTTGCACAGCCTCATGTTCCCATCCATGTGTATGACATCCCTTGCCTCCAGCTTGTTGAATGTGACAGACTTAATCTCACTGCCCATGTCTCCAACAAAGACAATGCTTCTCACAGTACTTACCTTTGTGTATTGCCACTTTTTACTGATTTCCACTTGGATATCAAGCTGTTGACTACAATTCTTCCAGCACAGCCATACAGCTGAGTCCTTGCCATTGAATAGTCCATCTATCAAATCCATATCTTCCCTTTTTATAGACAAATATGAAAGTGTTAAAAGCTTCCCACAAGCCCAGGTAAATGGCATCTGTTGCTGTGTCATTATCTACCAACTCTGTAACACCATCATAGAAGGTCATCAAATTTATCATGCATGACCTGCCATTGGTGAAACCACACTGGCTGCTACCAGTCACCTATTTTTTTTCCATTTGCCTTCCCAGAGTGTCCAGGAAGACCTTCTCCATCATCTTGCTGCGTATCGAGGTGAGACTGTCTGGCCTGTAATTCCACATATGTTCCTTTTTCCATTTTTTAAAATGGTGGGTATATTTCTCCTTTTCCAGGGAGAAAGTTTCACATTAGAAAGTTTATAAGACAGTTTTGAACCCCTAAAAACAGGATCATAAAAGGTTTTTTATTTTTAATTCATTATTTTTAAACATTTAGTAACTGAACTGGACAAAATCTGAAGACACAAATGAAAATTATAATCTATCACTTTTATGGTGAATCAGGTATCCAAAAGACTTTCTTGAATAAACATTATTTTTTTCTATTACTGCAGAATTTCCAGATAGTACATATTATTATGCAGATAAAAAATCTTTTCTCAGCACTCATTACCAAATAATGCCATTTTAGTTAGAGTAGCAGTAGCGAGATATAATTTCAGAAAAAATATATAGCATAATCTCCCACTACACCAGGTTGCTCAGTGCCTCATCCAGCCTGGCCTTAAAAACCTACAGAGATGGAGCATCCACAACCTCTCTGAGCAACCTGCTCCAGTGTCTCACCACCCTCATAGTAAGAAAGTTCCTTCTTATTTCCAGGTCTACTCTCTTCCAATTTGCATCCATTACTCCTAGTNAGTTTTAATGTGTGCACTATCAATATGATTGAATACTGGGTCTATTTGAATAGAAGACAAATCTGACAAATCTGAAAAGCAAAGTGATGAAATGAAAAATTAAGAAAATATTTTCCCTGTGTGTAAGTAGTCCAACACTTGCAAAGGCAGAAGGCATGTGTCTTGGACAGGTGCCTGAGCTGAAAACATGCCATTCCGGAGTTCTCACAGTATAGGCAGCAGAGTGCAAGAAGTAAATCTATTAGATATTTACAGTGTTACTTAGTCCAAACTTACACCATCCTCTAAAATGGTTAGTGTTTTCTCATGATCTGCTGCTTATTTGGGAAAGGTTACAGTTGCTTGCAGGGAGCACCTTGAACACTTAGGAATAGCTGAACTAATCTATACGCACCAATTAGCTGGTATTTCTTCTCTCCCTCTCCCCCAGAACTGGATGAGTATAGTAGTTGCACTATTTATCACTTAGTTACAAAGTCACTTGAAATGAAAGAAATCTTTCCATTGATTTCAGATTTGCTGACTCAAACCTTTTGCAGTGGAAGAGTCTAGAGCAGATGTTGTTTCAACCTGTAAAACAGATCTTTTCTGCATTTATGTACATCATTACTTACAAATGGGACAGACACAAAATTTACAGTTGGTGTATATTGGAGAATCACTCAAAATGACACTAACAGAATTAAATGCATAAAATCTGGTTAGCTTAAACCTTACCATATAAGACAATTGTGATATTCCCCCAAAACTCTGACACACTGCAGGTTCTCATATGGTAACATTCTATATTTACATATCAGAACCTAGTAATATGGAACTGTCTCCTGAAGAATGGTTCCATACAAATAGGAGTAGACTTGAATTCAGATCTGTGTTGTTACTGGTTTTTAATAAAAACCTAAGAAAACTGATTTTTTCATTTACCTACAAGTATAGAAGAGTATAGCAATCAGTTATTAAATATTACAAATAAATAATTTACCTTCAGTACAAAAGAGAATGAATTCTCTATCAACTATTCTTTACTGTGGTCATTTTTGTTCTTTCTCTCATCTCTTCACCCTTATTTTTAATGCAGGTAATTAGAAGATTATGTTTAAATGAAAGGATAACAGAGCTTTCGGGATAATGACTTTTTTTGTTTCTTTTAAGTAATCTATTAATTTCATTCAGCATTTCTTGAATTACCACTTTGTCTGCCATGTGCCTTCCATAGCTTCAAGAGGATGTCTGATGAGGCTGATAGATTGGTAGCTCCTGGCATCCTTCTTTCAACATTTTAAAAAGTACTTCCTCAGCATTCTTGTGCAACTCATAAACAGAATATTTTGAACATTGCTAAGTTTCCTGAAAGTTGTTTCCTATCTGGTATCAGTGTACTAAGGAATGCTAAAAGGATGCTGTAATAGTTATGTTGTATATTTATCACTGCATGTGAAAAACTCTTGAGAACTGAGGAAATATTAAGATTAATTATATGTTCAAAGAGATTAGTAAAATTTATGATGTGGTTAAATACAGAGAAGATAAGCACTGTATCTTTGCTCACAGAACAGGGAAGTCAACATAAATCTTATTGCTATCTTCCACTGACTCGGAAGACCAACTTGTCAATCACACACTTATGCAACAGACAGAAAAATCAAACAAATAGCTTCACAGACATACAGTCAGACTGACCTAGTCACTCAGAAAATTCAGAAGAATTTTTTAATTTTATGGGTTTTTAAACAGGTTAAGTCTGATTATTATTCTTATAGCTTACTATTTTAAAAAAATTTGTCTCAGAGGTTTTTTTTCTTTTTGTCTTCATTTAGAAGTTTTATATTATCTCATAAGTTGATAATCATAAAACAGGTGCACAAAGTATTTTTATGTATTTTGCAATTACTGAATTGATTTTTGTAAAGAGATGGATTTGGAGCAATGGTTTTGAAATGCACAATATATATCAGAAATTGGATTTAATTTTATTTTTATACATTTTAAGAGACTTTTCCTGTTCCATGGAAACATCTTTTACACCCTAATATACTCCACATGTTTTGTAGCTGTATTAATGTTCTGTTGAGCAGACTTCATACACTTTTAGACTGGAGAATTGCAAAGACTAGGAAGCTTGTATTTCTCTTCTCTGAAGCCTTCTGGAAACCCCTGTTTTCAGACAATTGAAGAGCACACACATATTACATCAATCTGGCAGCCTTTTTTGCTTAGTATCTATAAACTGAATATCAGGATCTGATACAGCTCACCAGGAATAGATCAAATGAATCAAGAAAATCCCTTCAACTGATACAATATCTGCTGAAGGGAGAAAAATTCAGAAAATTGCTACTTAAATCCATTTTCTTTTGTGTATTTATTTTTAAGATGGGGCTTAATGGATGAATAGAATTCGAATTCTGTGAGATTACCCTTGGTTGACTCCCTTGAGGAGTGAGAAGTCTTGCAGAGGGAAGTACATGCCCCTCCATAGCTGCCATATTAAGAATATTGCTTCCTCCTCCTGGAACACATGGCGAACACATTTAAAGTTCCATCATTTTTCTATTAAGAGACTACAATAAGACTTAAGGAGTTTTGGTATTTGTAAATAAAATTTATGGGCAGTTCTGCACAAAAATATACATGAAGAAAATAAGAAGATTATGTTAATTCTTAGAATGCATTAGAAATGTAGAATGAGGCAAAAAGCATGAGGCAAAAAAACATGACATGGTTCTGTATTTCAATATCACTAGAGTAATGATATGACATAGTTTTGAAATGGTAGAAATACCTCTTCTCTGTGCAGCAGAAAATATTTAAGATTTAACTCTTTAATCTGAATGTACTGAAAAAGGAGGAAGTGTGGACAAAGAGGGGAAGGAATGAAAGAGTAGGATCAAGCAGGTTAATGATTTGGGGTCCCTAGCTTTAGTTAGGTACCACAAGTTCAGCTCTGACACATGTGTATTAGCTGTTACTCATATCGTGGCAGATGACTTCACCACCTGTTTTCAGAAAGCAATTTGTTCAGCTCAGTTACTGTAGCCAACCATTAGCTAGTTTAAATTACATATCCTGTGCAAAATTCTCACTTCATTTGTCTCTTAGATTGTTTCAGATGCCACTTTGTTTCACAGGAGGTGACATAAAAATTATGAGACCACATTTATCAAACACCATGATGATGTGCAAATTGGACTCTGAGACAGGAAAGGTAATTATGGGGAAAATACTCTTTCCTTCGATTTGGAAGCTCTATGTTATTTTCTTGGACCTAATGCTGCCTGATTGTATAGTTTCCTTTCAGATTCTCCAAAGTACCCTGCTTTTTTTCAGTTGAAAGCCCCAGTGGAAGAAAAAAAATCAACCTCAACTGCAAGTTTAGAGGGAAGCACACATTACAGAGCTATTCTGCCCATGAAAGATCAAATTTGAAGTTAAATTAATAGGTATCATGATAAATACAGGTACTGTTACATCAAAATGGGTTATTTTGTTTTATCTTTGTAACATAAGTGGCTTTAAATTGGAATGTTTCTTAAAAAGAAAATAGTTGTTTATATAGATTTATATATCTTTCTGGAAATTGAGTATGTTTTATTAAGTGCTATTCACCACCAGAGCAGAAGTGCGTTCCTTTGTGTGAGGCACTCCCTTAAATGAAATAGTTCATTTTATTGCTAGATAATTCAACTTTGTAACACATTATCTTTATTCTCACATGCAAGAATTGAGATGCAGAATTGTACATGCTCTTTCCGTAAAAGTGTCAGAATTACTGTATTCCATGGGTTTTTTAGTCTCTGGAGGATTTAACTGGCTTAAATCCAAAAAGAAAAGAAATATCATAAGAATTTGTTGCCTTGGGATGAATTTTTCATGCCCTTGGATCACTGACCATGATGAATAAAGTGGCAAAGAACAAAAGATCAATCAAGAACAAGTGTCAGCAGAAGTCAGCAGCACAGCAGATAAAGTGATGTTGATGTCAAAAAATGTGTCTGCCCAATGAAGCACCGACTCATCTTTCACCAAACTCTCTAAATATGATGAAGCCATTTTGAAACTGTTGACTTAGTTTGCTTCAACAAAACTTTGAATATCAAGTACCCAGCTGGTAAGACTTCTCAGCCTGAATGTAAGAAAAGCAAAGCAAAGCAAATCTTTTCATTCTGTCAGCTACCTTCAAGACTGCATTTCTGGAAATCTTATCTATGCTGTAATTAAAAATACTTTTTACAGAAATGTAGTCTGGGTTAGTTCTCTCTTGTGAGATGAATTTCAAGTACTGTTCATTCTGTAGTATTCAACAAAAATCTAAGGCACCAACTGCAGATAAAATTAACAATAACTAAGAACCGATTCCCTGTTTTATTGTGTGCAAAGCTATACTATTTCAGTTCGAAAATGGATGCAAAAAAAGTTACAAAAGGACAACAATTGCTTACTTTTTTATCTCATTGAAAATGAAAAAGTCTTCAATCTAACTTTCTTTTAGGAAAGTAATTTAATAACTGGAAGCTTCATCTCTGGGCACATTGAAGATTAATATATTGACATGCCCTGATGTTAGAACAGGGATGAAGAGGAAAAAATCTTTTTAGAATGGTACTGAAAATTCTCATTTATCCAGTGGATTATTGCCTGAGGAATACACACAAAGCACTGACCACCAAACTATATATTCTGAATTTAAAAGAGAACATAATTTTTATTGAAATTGTAGATTATTTGAACTGAGAAAGAGTATCTCTAATTTTAAGATAAATCAATGCATATATCAAAAAGCTCATATTCTGCAATAATATGAATGGATACTGAATACAGGAAATCATTATCTTTAAGATCTTTCACGGTCAGTTACAGCCACCTCTACCAATATCAGTATTCTGGCTTTTCCCACCTACCATGTGGAATAATAAATTGCCCTGTCATCTAGGCTTCTCTTTAACAGTGGAAGGCACTAAATGTCTCTAATATTATGTGCATTTCAGCATGTTTTATAGAGAAATCCTAAATATGTAGACTTGGATAACATTTCTAGAAGCTGATATTAGTCAAGCTTAATGTTAGAACTTCATTTCTCCCCAGAGTTTCCTGCATGTTTCTTTTTGGGAAATCCCAGAGCTGCTTAAATCTTGGACATCTAATTAGGTCTTTCATATTTAGGTCTACCAAGATTTAAAACAAACTATTGATTGCGTTTGAAGTTTTAATGTGAGAAGAATACTCAAAGAGGAGTAAAAATGGGTCCAGACAAAAGCATGACTCTCTGTGTCTCCCCATCAGTTCTATAATTCAGTAGTTGTAGCAACAGGCATTCACAGTTCCTTTTCTGTTTGAGATACATACCGATTTTGCTAACTGCTTTGTCAAAATGTTTTTCAAAATGTTTAATATACTGTATTTCCTTAATAATTATGTCTACTAGGAACACCTTTAAAGAATTTATCTAGACATTTATCTTGCTTATCTTAATTTGCTGGCTAAGATATGAGACTCTAAAATATATATAAAACCTGAAAATTTAAATTCAGTCACAGAGTTATGACTGCCTGCGTAATACTAATTAACTAAAACTTTTTGTTTATTTTCAATGCCCAAAGCATAATAAATTAATAGGGAGTTTTCAAAGTATGCATGAGCCAAGATGATGATGGGGGAAACAACGTCAAAATACACAGCTTCCTGTAGCAGGCTTAGGTGCGACTTTTTATTTTAAATTTTTTTATTGCAATTACATCGATCAAATTAAAGAAAAGGAAGTGCAAATTTTTTCCCAATTTCCCTTCCCACTTACCCCAGTGTTAGTGGTTTTGCCATCCAAATGCATGAATTCATCTGCACTTCAGTTACTCTTGTCCAATGCATACTTTAATACTGGCTACCGAGATTATTAAGAACCTGATAGCCTTCAAGAATCATAACTCAGAATTGTCCATTCCCTGCTACAGAGCAAATTTTCAGATCCACCAAGGATCCTGAGAAGGCCAAAAAAAGACTTTAAAAAAGACTATGTGGATATTAAGAGGTGCAGCCTGTACTACATATCTCACAATTGATGTGGTCGGAAGGATGTACTGCTGTCCAACACTGGTGTCTCTTTTGCATGGCACTATAATTGCCTAGAAGTCTGGTGCTGATCCATTCCATTGTCTCAGTTGTGCTGTACTTTGTCTGATTTCTCTATGCATGTGGTTGCTATTGTTCAGCTATTGGAGTGGTATTAGACTAACAGTATAGTCTTAGACTTCAAAAGCAGTTAGGCTTCCCAGACTGACTTCCAGATACTGTACAGTATGGAGAATCCTGTGATTAAGTATTCAAGACATAATAAGGAAAATAACTGAAATAATAGCCAGTGCTAAATTTCACTGTGTGTTTCAACAGATTCCTTCCAGAAAAGACAGTTTAAAGTGGTTTAATTGACTCGAAACTATAGTTACTTTAGCAGTGTCTTCTGCCAGTATGGTATTCCTCATCTCAACCTCAAAGAAAAGCAGCATGTCGTAAATTGGTTCTTGTGTGAAAATTCTACAAGAACTTTGTAAATACCTTGGAATCTGAGTGCCATACTTTGCTGGATTCAGTGCTGGCATGCCTTAGAATCACATTGTAGAATCACATTGAATTGTAAGTGAACTGCAAATATTCCTAAACCACTCTGGGGAAAGCCTGTAGAAGTGGGGCACTTGTACTCCCATACAACTACTCTGTAAAATAATGGTTAAACTGGGGCCCAGGTTTTCAGAAAATTGCTAAAAATATGCCTTCTGAAGGGAAGTAGTGAATAAATTCTTTTTTTCACTTGCATTTGCAACCTTTTCTTCAGTTTGATTTAAGCCACACATCTTCTCATCATCCCCCTTCTTTTCTGCAAGGCAGGGGAGTGAACAAGTGGCTTGGGCTTTGCGCTTTGGTAACTGCTATTGGTACTTACCCAGGGAACTATTTCAGAAATATTTTTGTAACCCAATAGCATATGTCCTGCCAAGAATGTATGAAACTATTGAGGTTGTCTTTTCCTACAATATTTTTAATAAATTTTACTATATTTGCCAGGCATAAAACTATTGGATATTTCTCCCTAAACTTAAAGAAATCACAATCACTAATTCTTCCTCTCTCTCTCTCTCTCCTTACCATATTTAACCTTTCACTGCTTTAACCATTTTAATACAGACTTTGGAGAGCACAGAACATGGGGCACAGCATATTCTATGGTAATTTCATAGAGATAGAAAGAAGTAAATACAGATTTGTTTCTTCAGCTGCAAAATTTTTCCCAGTTTCCCTCCCCACTTACTCCAGNCACAATCACTAATTCTTCCTCTCTCTCTCTCTCTCCTTACCATATTTAACCTTTCACTGCTTTAACCATTTTAATACAGACTTTGGAGAGCACAGAACATGGGGCACAGCATATTCTATGGTAATTTCATAGAGATAGAAGCAAATACAGATTTGTTTCTTCAGCTGCAAAATTTTTCCCAGTTTCCCTCCCCACTTACTCCAGTATTAGTATTTAAATGTGGAAATGCATGCATTTAAATTGAACTCTCAGTATAAGATACAAGAGCTGTATTCTTTCTGCTTTACAGCTAAGGTCAAGCCTGAGTTAAGCTGCCAGGTTTCTTTGCAGTACATGAGGCAACAATGAACAGAAACTGCATTTCCACTCCCTGTTAGGTATTTTTGAAATGCCACAGTACTGACAGTAATCACTGAGCTGAACTGACAATACAGAGAAGATGCAGAACAAATAAGCCCTACCTTATCTTAGTACTGAAGAAAACAAATATATATTGGATCATCAGTTTAGCCAGAGATTTTTCTGCAGATTGGTAATTTTTAACATCATGTCATTGTAGGGAAGTCATCATACTTTGAGCATCCTGAAATTAATATAAATATAGTAATAAATCAGTAAAATCAATCACAGTGGAAGAATTTTATATTAGCAATCTAAACCCTTTGATGCTGCCAATGCAGGAAAGACACTTTAGAGAATTTTACGAGAAAGATTAAAAGAGTTTTGAAAGATAGCATGGGTCCCCACACTGTACTGATATGGTCAGGTGGCATTTTATATTTCACACATACTCATAAATTCTACCACATTCTTTAAGGGAGAGTCTGTAAGAGAAAGAGACTGCAAGGAAATGGAGCTAAAAGTGAGAGTAAAGAAGTAGAATTCACAAGCCAGTAATTCTATCACCAGTCTCTTAATGGTTTTTTAGCAACCCATATACACTAAGCCTGAAAAGAATTATTCATGGTATTTGTCTAGTGTATTGAACTGTGAAACTTAGTATATTAAAACTCATACACCAGATACAATGATGCTTCAGAAAGTTATGATTCAGCTTAACAAGCTGGTGTGAATCATAATGTTTGCTACATAACTGACACTGAGGAATAAAGGGTTTTGATCACCAAAAAACTCTATTCTTTATATATCCTGTCACTGTCAATCAGTAGAAGTGGTTAGTTATCTCACTGATTTTTGCAGAGCTTCCTATAATTTTTGAATAATATGTTGGCACAAACAACTATTTCTCTTCAAGGGTGAGAATGTGTTGCTTCACACTTAAGTAAATCTTAAATGAGAATGTTTCAGTTATATGTGTATTTAAATCTGTTTATTGTCACTGGAATTTTATTTTGATTTTTCCTCCTACTCTCGTTTGTCCACATTTGGTTATAAGGAAATAGCTGTTAATTTATGGGCAAGAGTGATGAGCATATAGTACCACTATTACCACTGTGATTCATTATCTTATCTGTGATTTTGGGTTATGGATGAAGCTAATTCCTCAGCAAGTAGGGAAGAGTCTGACAAATGCCTAATCTACCACCAAATTCACTGGGTGTTAAGCATTGCAACTTAGTTTTAGCCAGAGTCTCTGCCAGGATCTGGTTACTGGGCAGGTAATGCATTAGCAAATCACTATAGCTTGCAGCAAAGTGTCTTCCCAAGACAGAAAGATTCCTCAAACTGGGAAACTGGGACCCTGCATAATTCAATACATATCAGTGTATCCTGTGAGCATGACAAGTCTTCCAGCTTCTATGAAAAAATGAAAATGGAAAGGATTGCAGATATAAAAGGAGACAATTTAAAGTCAATGAACAAACTAAAAGTGGAATGAAAGGAATTGAAAGGGAAAGTGTGGAAGGGGAAGTGGTGAAAGAAGCAACAGAAGGAAAAAAATCTTTCCTAACTATGCTTTCAGGTGTGTCCTTTTTGGATTTAATCTCATCCAAATTCTAGCAGAGACCATGTGCCAAAAATCACAGAATCACAGAATGACCTGGGTTGGATGGGACCTCAAGGATCATGTAACTCCAGCCCCCCTGCCCAGCAGGGCCACCAAACAAACACATTTACTAGATCAGGTTGCCAGGGCCCCATCCAACCTGGCCTTGAACACCTCCAAGGA
>VZTY01022265.1:41658-70863 GCA_013400935.1 Turnix velox | reverse complement strand
CTGAGCAACCTGTCCTAGTGCAGCATGTCCCGGCTTTCTTCAGGGGGTTGCACTAAGATGACCTCTGAAGGTACTATGAATCAGGCACTAGTAACAGGGTTCCCAACCATGGGGACTTGCCATGGCCTCTTGTCACAGCTGCATAAGCAAATAGAGAATGCTGAGGGTGCATTCAATCCCACTGTCCATATCTCCTACAAAGATGTTAAATAGCACTGGTCCCAGTACTGATCCTTGAGGAACACCACTCCTCACTGGTTTCCACTTGGACAATGAGCCATTGACTGCAGCTCTTTGAGTGCGACCCTTCAACCAGCTCCTTATTCAGCAAGTGGTCCATCCATCAAACCCATTCTTTTCCAGGATGTTGACCAGGATGTCATGTGGGACAGTGTCAAATGTCTTGCACAAGTCCAGGTAGATGATGTCAGTTGCCCTTCCTTTGTCCACCGATGATGTGACTCCATCATAGAAGGCCACCAAATTGGCCACCAAATGTTACAGAAAGAATATGTCTACTCAGATGATGAACAGAAAAATAACTTACTCTGAAGAGACAACCTGACTAATATTTTGACTTGTCACAGTTTTAGAGGACAAGGTTTAGTTCCATGGAGCTTGAGGAGATGGAGAAGCTGTGCAGCAAAGATGTCTGATGCAAAGAGCCAGCTCACCAACTATGATGCATCTTCAGTTAGCATCATTGTTTAGATGAATGATCATATTGCAAAGTGCCAAGTACTGCTGGATTGATAGAATCATAGAATGGTCTGGGTTGGAAGGGATCTTAAAGTCATCTAATTCCAGCTTCTCATCTCCCACTAGACCAGATTACTCACAGCATCACCCCGCCTGGTCTTGAACACTTCCAACAATGGGGCATCCATAACTTATCTAAGCAACCTGCATCACCACCCTCACAATAAATTATTTCAGTTTAAAAGCTTTACCCCTCATCCTATCACTACACTCCCTCATAAAGAGGGTTCTTTTAAGTACTGGACTGGCACTGTAAGTTTTCTCTGGAGCCTTCTCTTTTCCTTGAACAACTCCAACTCTCTCAGCCCTTTGATTATTTCCATGGTCCCACTCTGGACTGAATCCAAGAGGTCCATGCCATTCTTATGTAGGGGGCCCTAGAGCTTGACTCAGTACTCAGATGGGATCTCACCAGAGCAGAGCAGAGAGGTAGAATCACCTCTCTACTCGGCTGGCCACCATTCTTTTGATGAAGCTCAGGATAGAGTCAGCTTCCTTGGCTGCAAGCACATGTTGTCATCTTATGTCCAGCTTTTTATGCAACAGCATCCCCAAGTCCTTCTCCTCAGGGCTGCTTTCAGTCCATTTTTTGCTCAGCAAGTATTTGTACTTGAGATTGCTCCGACTCACATGCAGGATCTTGCACTGGACATCCTGCACTACATCAGGTTGCTCAGAGCCTCAGCAAGCCTGGCATTGAATGTCTTCAGGGATAGGGCCTCCACCACCTCTCAGGGCAACTTGTTGCAGAAAACAGCGTAACTATGTTTTACTTAGACTTGTTGTGTAAGTAACTTCCAAGTTAAAATCTGCTGCCAGAATTATTGCTTCCTTCAGACTAAGTCTATGAAATTGCACTCATGTTGATATTGAAATTATACAAAAATTCATTAATCTATTACTGTGTCCTAATTATTTAATGCAAATCCCCACAAGGTTTTGCAAGCATTTTCTTTTAATAAAATAGCATATTAGGTGAGGAAAAACAGAATGAAGAAACAGTAGATAAATGGGGGGACAAAAAACTTTTAGCAAATGGTTAAATCAAAAATCCATTTTTAATAAAAAGGCATGAAAAAATATAGCAGATCTATATGCATCAAAATTCATACATATTCATCTATATATTGTGGTAACTGACTGGTGGAAAAAATATATAAATCATCATTTATGGAAAGCCCAAGAAGAAATTATTTCCTGTTATTTAAAATTCAACTCAAGAGCAAAAAATGCCACATGAAAATTGCACAAGATTTCCCCTCCTGTGCATACATAAATATTAATTTATTTTTTTTCCTTGACCTGACATTTACTTTGTTCACATCCATGATATGGCCCTTCCTTCACTGTTGGAGATGTGGGACACATAGCCAAACAAGGTAACAGTTGAAGCTCCTGAGTGGTATTTCCTATAGATCTTTCTACTTTCTATCAGTGCTTAAATTTATGTGAGAAGGAATGGCATAGAAATCCCAGAACAATATTATTAATCCTAAATCCTTCAAATCAGTTGTTTTGGCTATTCTATGGGGGATCTTCTCCCCCTCCCGCTCAACAGTTTCTGGCCCCTCCTGTCACCAGGGGAACAAAACAGCAGGATAATTCCTTGCCATACCCCTAACTACATCTTATTTTGTATAGAAAGGAGCAGATAGAAGTTAAGCCTCATTGAAAGTTGCTGAATTTCTTCCTAGTCTTTCTTTACATACTGACACACAGGAACACATGATCATCCCTCCAACTCAACATACAGTCTAGCACTAGGCTGCACTATCCCTCCAAGGCAGCACATTCCAGTAGGGAAAAGGGAAAGAAAAATTCTACCCTGTCCCCTTTTTCTGTGTCTTTCACAGAACATGTGGACCGAAGTCCCTGCGTAAAAGCATGCTTCCATCACACATATAAAAGAAAATCTTTCCAGGCGTGGTGATTATTGACTTGGCATTTAATAGAAAACCAGGACAACCAAAGCAAGATAGAAAGATATAACAAATACATACCAGACACAATCTACTGCAGGAGGCTGTACTAAAGCAACACAGGAGAGAATTTCTTAGTGTGAGCCCTAACAAAACAATTTAAAAAAAAAGAAAAAAAAAACCCCAACCTAAAAGTGAATAGGCAGAAAGCTGTTGTAAAAACCTGATCCACTAAGGGCATGGGCTCAAAAATAATAGTTGGTTTTGTATCTTTGCCCTTTCCTGCTCAAGAACTGATAGCTGAGCTGATAAAAAGGAATCTAGGATGTACTGAGGAAATAAAAGTTACTAGATGACCTCTGAAGGCCAGGTGGTTCTTATAATTTGGTTTCCTTTGATTCCTTTACTAATTTGTGGAGTTAGGATGCCCTTCTCCTCAGCCCTAATGTTTACTGGGAACGAGCCTTTTGGCCCCAGAAAACTGCTAAGAGGGTGGTCCAAGCCTGACAATCAGTAAGAATAGCTTGCAGCTGGCCTTCAAGGCAGAGTAGAGAATACAGGCACCCTGATGGAAAAGCAGCCCCCACGGGTAAGGTGGCGCATGCCTGCCTGCAGGAGCAGGACTTTGAAAAAAATTATCTCTCCCCGGATCCCATGCTCTGGGCTCGTGCGGGCCTCATGTGCCGGGACAGGGATAAAATCCAAGCTCTGGGACTACTGCGCCTATCGAAGGCTGAAGGGAAAGAAGAAAAAAGAAGGAAGAAGGAGCGCTTCCTTTCCTTCCTTTGGGACCCCTTGGTCTCTGAGGTCGCCCACAGAGCGCTGCCTGCCAACACAACCCCCGGAGCCCTGTATTCCGGAGGACCTGCCCCTCTGGAAAACATAAGCCTTAACCCCTTTGCCTGTCCCGTGTGGATGTATGTGTGTGTGGGTTAGGAAGTTAAGAAATCAGCTTAGCCATATAATAAAGTATCTGTATGTTTAAGACATGGGCTGCCTGTTGTTCGTGAATCTCCAATCCCTTACAGTTACATAGCAACACTCCATTTTGGAGTAATTGTTTTGGAAAATTTCAAACACTAACTTAAAGGCTTACAGCTGCCAAGGTGCCATTTTCACTTTCAGGTTCATCTCTCCAATGCTATCAGATTAAAGAATATTCAGTTCACACTAAGAACAGTAATTCCATTTTCTCAGGGTCTCTTGGAATTCCCACACTCAACTGGGCTCTTTTGCATCCTCACCTCAGTATGTTATAGCATCTCAGGTGCCTAGAGGATGGATTACAGAATTATCTTTGGAAGAGGCAAGTTGTTATATGACAGCCTCTTTACCTTCATGGTGGGGATTAAAGTATTACATACACTTTTGAGCTTGAAAAAACATGAGTCAAAGAGCAGTACCATAAGCAAGGAAACTGGCAGTTATTTGAGACATCCCATAATATTTTGCATCAGCATGGTAGACATGAAATGATAGAACAAGGAATCCACAGACTTTTTAGGATATTTCTGCAGATGAGGCTGAGCCACCACTGCTCCCCCTGAAACCCACATGATCTGGTTTTCTCCCACAGGAGACCCTGACATGCAGGAGATGTCCCAGTGCATGACATTGCAGCAAAGATGCCATTTTCCCTTTTGGTAACCAGTTTTCAGTGACTGTGTCAGTGAAAACTGGAATTATTGTTGTCTATTACTAACAAACATGCCATCACTCTTTTTTTTCTGTTGATACTGAAAAGGAACCATGTTAACATTTAACCGTGGAGTCAAACAGTTCTTAGCAGTCTTCCCCATCTGATTACAAAAGCTGACGTTTGTTAATCAGTAACTCAAAGATTGACAAATGGTTGATTGGAAATAAAGCTGTTTCTTAGAAAAGAAGCTGGTGCCAAATTAAATGCTTCTGTGCTTCTGTAGTGAGAAATGAGTTATCTAAATACCTATTTTACTTAGAGCCTTTACTGTTGCAATAGGAAGATCCAAGATAGCCTGAATTCTGTTCGGCTTAAAACCTGTCTCCAAATCCAAATATCACACCTTCTGGTTATCTCTGCTTCTCATGAGTTTGAAGTCATCAGCATTTGAGATCATTTTAACAGCGAAGCCAAAAAGATGGCCTTTTCAGGGAAATGGCATAGATCTAACTGTGGGCAGTAGATACTGGCAGAGCTGCTACTGAGCGGCAGTCACAGCTCACATCATCTGCTGGCTCATATAAAGCAAAACCACTTACACAAAAAGGTGGGGAGGAAGGAAGGAGTAACAGTGAGAAAAGGATTGGAAACTAAGCAGAAGTATATTAATACATATAAGAATGATGCTTATGTATGCACACATACATATGAGTGTCCACATACATATGAATGCTCACAACCATTTTGCTTAAAGCTTTGGAGAGGTCAGTGAAGGTCACGGAGCAGAGACTCAGTCAGCACAACATGGCAGAGAAAGGTCATAGGAAAGAGAAACAGAAAACAGAACATGTAACTTTTTTGGAAGGAATTCTGAAAAGAGCTGGCTCAGATAAGAGAACTAACGAAACCTGATTTTTTTATTTCTTATTAATGTGAGGCAAAAAGTCTAATGCAGGGGCACTTAAGAGAGAGAGAAAAATCCCTGAATCACTTGCCAAGTAGATAAGGAAGGTTTGATTTAAAAAAGCAGTGAGTATCAGCTACAGATGTTCAGTACCTTTATTCTTCAATCAAAGAAAAGCTCATCAAACAGGGGCTGGTATTTCCATTTTCATGTCAGATAACAATCTACCTCAAAGCAAGAACTCAGGCACCGGGGCACAGCTCATTGTACAGGATTTTTCCAACATTCATAGCCTTTATTGTAATACTCTGTGCTTCTACTAGTTGCAAAATAAAATTAAATCCTCTCAAATGGAAGTTAAAAAGCAAAAAGAGGTCAGAGATTCCATTGTCAGCAATGTACCTCAGCAGTGGCCACAAGCCAAAAGAGTAATCCCTGTGTTCTGCGCCTGTGTTCTGTCACCCTGCTTACTCCATATAATAAAGTAAAGAGCAGGGCAACGCCTTTGCAGTCCAGGGCAACCAAAGCTTCAGTCCAACTTACAGAGAAATCCAGGAATTGATGAAGAAAATGCCACCTTGTGGAACAGAAAAGAGTCATTGGTGAATAAAAACTTCTGGAGACCTAACTCCCCTGGGCTCTTCTGAGGGCAGGATATAGCCTCTAAGCTTCCAATTATTTAGCTGTGCTAGCCCATCCTCTCTGAGATTCTTCAAAGTTGACTAGATTATGAAGAAGTGAAGCAATGTTTCCACCAGCACCATGGTGTCTCTGCACTGGGTGACATTCACTGCACCCCATGCTGCAGAACTTGAATTTTCACCATTCTGCTACTGTGCCAAAATGAGAGATAAAAGTTCCTTCAGCCATGTTTCCCCAGCAGAAGCCAGCAATAAGCTTCTGCTTATACAGCAGAACTAAGCCTTGAGATCACGAGTCATTTGATACTAATTATTCCATTAAGCATTTTCAGAACTGTCACTTTAACATTTAGGTATATTCCTTGGAGCATAAGTAAACAATTTTCAGGCCAAATAGAATTAGTGAGGCTGTGTAACATTTGCATGTTTCAATATTCCAGTTCCTATGAGAAGGTATGTTTGTTCAGGAATCTAAATACTACAAATGAACCTCCATTTTCATCTGAGCTTGGAGTAGACTTCCCAAACTGTGGGCTTTACTTACTGCAACAAATACTCAAGTTAAAAAAGAACCTCAGTCGTGATTTCCTAATTTCATTTAGTGCACTTATTAAACATATATACATGTACCAGCATATTTCACAGGCCTTTTGATGTTTTATTATCTCTATATGTGGGCGGTTTGGCCACAGCTATAGTTTGAAGTGCAAATTTGCCTCCCAGTTTCCATGTGAAGATCAAAAATATAGTCATGAAGCAGCACCTACACACCTTTTCTCCAGGTTTCCAAAGCAGAAATCTCAAACAAAGCACTTTTCTTCAAACTCGTGCAGCACATTAAAAAAAGAAAAAAAAAAGAAAAAAAAAGCTACATTAAGAGTTCTGAGATCCACTGTGCCTAGATATTTCTGCATTCTCCTGAAGCATTAGCCATAATGCTAGCTGTGTTAAAAATAGGGAATAACAGGCATAACAGCAAAGAGTCCTGATAGGTTGGAGATTAACTCAGCACCTGCCATTTTCTGCCCACTGCTGTTTGCATTATGTTATGATTCCTACAGAAATGAGATGGATACCAAACAGAGTGTCAAACATAACATCATCTATTTATTAAATTTCCATCTGTCATACTGAAAATAAATACTAAATTCTTAGTTATGAGCTAGTTTTCTTGCTTTCTTGTAAAACAGGACATTTTTCCAATTTCTGCTGGTCCATTGGTCAATGGTAGCTGGAACTGGAAGGATTCAGGAATTCAAAAATAAAGGACAGTTATCCCAAGTCTTAAACATATAGATACTTTATTATAAGGCTAAGCTGCCTTCTTAACTTCCTAACCCACACATACATGCAACTGTTACAGCTGCAGCAATTGATAGTGTTGCTTTGCAAATAATGATGCCTCTTTGGCATATCATCTCTACAAAGTATGCATTTTGGGTTTTTATACTATTTTAGGCAGAAAATAGAGGTTGCACTACACAAAGATGAAATTTAGAACATCACAGTGTTGTACCTTAAGACATGAGAATTGCAAACTTAACCAATGGGTTTGATAAGGTTTGTTTCTCTGCAGTCCTCTTGTCCTGTTCTGTAGAAGTGGGAGAGGGATATCTGTGTAACTGCAGTCCTGTGTTAAATACTCTTTCACAGAATAAATATTTAACTATCATAATAATATTAGCTAACTAAAGATCAAAGTTATTTGTTTGATGTGTTACTCATTAAGACAGAAGCTGCAAGATGTTTTTCTTTGAGATAGTATTTTTTTTTACACCACTCCTTCCCCTTTTTCTAACTGACTTGCTGTTCTGTATATTTTTATATTTTATAGATAGCACCTTCTTCAGATGATCTTGTGTTTTTTGTTTCAAATCTTTTGATGAGATATTGCTGTGTTGCCACTGCAAGATGGATGACATTTAACTTGTTGGCTGCAAACTGTCTTATTTTTAGGAAGGCATGGGGTTGTTAAAACTCAGTCAGTTAATCAATCAGGGTGGCAGGTAAACAATCAGTCAGGGTGGCAGGACTAGGAGTAATGGATGCAAATTGGAAAAGGGTGGATTTAGGCTGGATATAAGAAAGAAGATCTTACTGTGATGGTGGTGAGACACTGGAACAGGTTGCCCAGAGTTGTGGATGCTCTATATCCACACAGGATGAGCCAGACCGGAGGGTAAGGGGTTAAGGCTTATGCTTCCGGGCAGGCAGGGGTGAGTCCTCCCAAATACAGGGTTCCCGTGTTGAGGTTAACACACATTGCTCAGCTGGCATCTCTGGAAAAGACTGGTCCCAATGCAAGGAAATATACCACTCCTTCTTTCTTCCTTCAGCCAATAGCTCCAGGGCTAAATATTTTTTTTCTAAGTCCTGCTCCTGCTGGCAGGCATGTGCCACCTTACCCGTAGGGGTTGCTTTCCCATCAGGTTCCCTTTGTTCTCTACTCTGCCTTGAAGGCCAGCTGCAAGCCATTCTTGCTGATTGTCAGGCTTGGACCTCCCTCTTAGCAGTTTTCTGGGCTCAAAAGGCTATTCCCAGTAAACATTAGGGCTGGAGGAGGACGTCCTGACCCAACGAGCTGGTAAAGGATTCAAAGGAAACCAAATTATAAGGATCATCTATTAATTCTCCACCTCCTTTACAGCAGCAGCAACCAATACAACATAGTTTCTGGGAATTTGCCAGACTGAAAGATTTTTGGATTCTTACCAGCTGTGCTACACACTTCAGTGAAGAGTGAAGTTATTTGAATATTTTGTTATTTAAGTCTAACAAAGAAAAATAACTTAGGAGGGTTTTTTTAGATTTTCCCATGGAAAGTGACATTTAAAAGTAGTAACAGAGCTCTCAAGCTCTAAGTGCTAGAAAGGGCTATAGGGAGATTGATGAGTTTTTAAATGAATACCTTCTTAAAAAAGGAAAAGTTCTATGAGTGCCTTCCCATATAATGATATCTGAATGAAGGGAGTGGAGTGTGGCCAGGAATGGTGGGCTGAGCTAGCCTGGACTGGCCCAGAAAACATTTGCTGCAGGTGCAGACCCACAGTAAAGGAGTACATCTGTGCAACAAGGGGAAGTAGGGAGAAAAGTGGGGTTTCCTCAGTCAAATTTTCTACTCACAATGATCTCAAGGTACTTTGTGCCATATATTACTGCGGTGACCTTATGAAGAGGTTAAGCCTCTCATTGAAAGAGTCAGGCATCAAGTGAAAATAACTAGAAACAGTATTTCTCATCTTCTCTTGTTCCAAGGTTGCAAATCTTTCAATTAATTTATATTTATAAACAATGTTCAAGCTATATTATATGCATGGACTATCTACCTCCCAGTAGGGCACTGTCAACCTTTTTACAAAATTAAAAGCATCAAAGTTACCTTTTATCAAACTTTCACAGAGGTTTAGCACATCAGGAATCTCAAAATGAAAGAACTCTGTTTAGACCAAAGGGCTACAAGCTTACCCAGGTAAGGAAATATTCTTTATTTTATAGGATTAAAAAAAAAAAGGGATGAAAGCCGAAGTGGAAATCACCTAGGGCAGAATGTGGTTGCTCTGATAACAGAATTATATTTTACATTAAAGGGAGACAAACTCTGGCTCTAATTAACAGTCAAAATCTGATAAAATAAGTCAAAGCAGAAAACTGCTAGCCCAAAACTATGATCTTACCTACAAAAGAATTGAAGTGGGAGTAATAACTGCCCCCTAATGGTTACACAGCTTATAAATTCTCCTTAAGGGGAAAAAAAAATTAGAAATGCAAAGATCTGCCTATCTGCTTGGCTGCTGCTTTTTACAGCAGTGTTTCAAAAGAAAATTGAGTATTTCAGCTTCAAATTAACCTGTAAAAGTTTGAATCGGAGGCCAAGTCAATCTCATGCAGACTCTGTGCATGTGGGAGTCCAGGCGTTATCATCCCAATTTCTTACTTGCTGTGTGCAGCATGTCTGAGAAGGCCTGGGGTGGCCCCGCAGCACTGGGGGTGAGCTGGCTGATAGGAATGTATATTTCTCCTTGCATGCCTTTAAAAAAATGCTTCTCCTTTCTCGTTTCCCTGCTATCTTGACACATTCTTGATCTCTAACTGTGAGCTCTCTGCACGGAGAAGTACCCAAATGAACATGATTTATAGGCCGAAAATGTACCTTTGCTTCAGACCATTGCTTGTACGTAACAAGTAAGCCCAGGACTCTTAAGAGCATGTTGCACTGTTCAGCATTTTACTGGGACTTTACTGGGGTGGAGCTTGTTGTCTGTAAAAACATTGCTCCTTTGCCTAAATTTTGTTATGACAGTTAAAATGTTTGGATAACTTAAGGTCTTATTCCCTTTCCTTTCCTTGGTTTACCATTGAAACCAGGCTCTGCTGTAGATAGCAGTGCAAGCACAGGAGATAATTTCCATGATTTCACAAGTTAGTGGAATGGACCCTTTCACTAGGTGCATGATCTGAAATACGATTGATAGTTAAGTTCCCTCCATTTGATCTGATGGCCAGGAGATAACACATGCTGTGTACATGAGATGAGGAATTCTTTGAGACACATTGCCAGCTCTTAAAATTTTCAGCAGCAAATGAAAACCACTTCTCAGGATCAACAACTTTGTTTTGCAAGTGTGATAAAAGGCAACTTTGTAACATGGCTATCTGCCAAGCAGTTCGCTTTCTCCTCATGAGGTAGCACTTAAACTGAAGAGATGGTTTCTCTCCAGAGAAAGCCAGCTATTTAGTATCTCACATGCTACGTCGGATTTCATTTGAAACCTGAGATGATGTAATTCAGAAGAAAATCTTGGCAAAGTGTTCATGATTAAACAAAATAACATTGGTTTCTCACTCTGCTTAATTATCTTTAATGATCAATGGTTTAAAAAAATATTTATGGAAGCAAAGGCTAACAGACTCTCTACAGTTTCTTATGTTAACAAAAGACAGCAACAATTAAGATCCTAACTTTGGATTCTTTCCTTTTATCTACTCTCTTACCAGTGCCCAGAGCACCACTCTAATGTCTATAACAAAGCAAAATTCCCCTTCCAAGGGGCTGGAAATGGCATTTAGATGTGATAATGTAGGAATGCAAACTTTACACCTGGCAGCATTCTGAATGAGTAATTTAATACATGAAACTTGAAAACTTATTCAAAGTCTAATGTCTATGCATTTCTTCTACATACACAAACCAATAGCCACATCTATGTCATCTCAGAGGCCTTACACGTGTTTTACTTCACTACAGAAGCTCATCATATTTCATGCATTCTCCATAAACCTATGTAAAGGCTCTCATCCTGAGCTTCATTTATATTCAGTGGAGACACAGTAAATGAGCCTAGAAGCTGGGCCGTCTTAACATACACTGTATGTCTACACTTGCCCAGATATATCATGTCCTGACTTCTACAAATTAAAATTACTAGATATTCAGTGGTGATAGAGATAACACTGGGTCATACGAACACAGAAATACTGAATACCATCACTCCAAGTTCCTATATCCTGTCAAGTACAGACTGTTGTACTGAGAAATTTATTGATGTAAAATTAATCAAACATTTTCCTTTTCTTCAAATGGGTACAAAGGGAATCTAATGTAAGGTGTAACGCTATCCAAAATCATGTACCTGTTAGTGATCTGTAGTTTTTCACTGAAGATTTTCTCTCTGTGTATGTTGCAGAAGTCCCTTAAATAGGATTGGATGTTGACAACTTTCTCAATCGTTTTCATTAAACACTGAGATTCTATGAACTGCAGGTAAAAGCACTGATTGCCACTTCAAGACTTCTAGTGGAAAGCACAGGACAGGCCCCCACAGTCTTTCTTCATCCTGCACAGTATCTTACAGGAATTTTGTAGACCCATTTTTCTTAAAGAAAAATAAAATCATTGCCATTACTGTCTTTTGGTACACCACCTATAAAAAGTTTAAATTGTCATGCTTTACTCATTTTAATTATTCATTTGGACAATAATTACTTTAGCTGTTAGATTGATTACCATGGAAGTTTCAATCCAGAAACTGAAAAAAATCCTGTCTTCTCATGATTAGCATCACAGACACTATTTTAAATGTTGTTTCATTGCAGAATTCCATATAGAATAAGATGAAATCTCAGACTGTCCTGAGATTTAGTTTAGTAGAGCTAACAAAACCTACAGATAACAAAAGGTGAAACATTTCCAAATGCAGTTGTTTGTCTTGCAGAAAATAATACATCTCTCAGCAGCAATGGAATAGACAAAACAAGTAGTATTAACTCAGTAATGTGAATATATTATGATAGAATGTTGTTCTTAAGCCTACAGTCAATGACCTGGAATTCTCTTCATCAATTCCCAATCCCTCAATCACACATACGTATGCAAAATAAAACAAAACTGAATGCTTCCTTCCATTCTTTAAAGATAGAATAAATTTATCAGTAAAATTTAACAACTATTCTGTTGTTTTCCTGTCAGTTTGCATACATCTGCCCAGTTCTGTGAAAAATCAACCTTGCCCATCTCTCAGAAGTACAGCTAAATCTTTCACTAAACATATTGTTGCATTTAAGCAGTTTCACAACACTTATCTCTTGTCACTCAGCAGGGACTGGGTAGGACCACAGATCCATCCAAGCTGTTGAAAGCAGATGGCCAGAGGAGAGCTGAATGAACTTCCTCTAGCAGTCCCTCAGCTGCCAATCACCCATAGCCAAGGGACTGCTGGAGATGTGGGGGGGTTCTTTGTATTTTCACATCCACAGGATATCCCCTCCCACAATGTGTCCAGGCTTCCTCTTCAGGCCATGGAAATCTCCACCTTTCAGTAAGTTCTATCTGGGCAGATTTTCCAGTTGTGCCCATTCTACCATTAGTCCTCTTTTCCAATTACTCCTCATCACTCCCCCTTCTGAATATAGCATATTTGCACTCACACATTTGTGCTTTATTACCACATTGTTTTGTTTTGTATTTTAGTTCTTACGTAGTGTGAGAGATTGTATATTCCTGGAAAATGTTTTGTTACATGACCTAAAAGTAGTCAAGCATTTCCTGCTACCCAGATTCAACACTATCACCATCTCAATATTGTTTTGGAAGAGGTACATTTCATAACATGGAGAATAAGATGCAAAATGTTAGATACAAGCTAAGGCTTTTGTACTAAAAACTGAGCCTACTATCTGTTCTCACTTGGGTAAGATTCACTCCCATGCCTACTCTGTCTGATTTTGGCAGATTTACACATTTAAGAGCAGAGGTTTTGTATTATTTCTACTAGAAACCAAGTTTCTAATTTCCAAGCTTATAAAATGTTGTTGCCTCAATCATCTTCCAGGGCTTACTATATTTGATTTGAAGACTTTTTTTACTTCTAATTTATATTTTTTTTTTATTGCAACCAAAATATCTTCTGTGCTAAAATTTGTTACATGAGGTTTTTGCTTTGGCTATCAACTGTTTCTATAAAATATCACTTAAAATCAATTTGTTACTTCAGACATAACTATAAACTAAAAAAACAACTAGATCTATCTTCCTGTGCTCTTTAGTTCTTATAGCATTTTGAGAAGCACCAGATTTGCTTGATGATTGGTTGCCTCTTTATGACAACAGAAAGATTCTGTAACACCAGCTGGGAGAAAAAATATAGGGAGAAAAATCTGTCTCTGCTTCTCATCATACTGAAACTTAGACTAGAGACTAAGAAGACTCATATCCTTTCCGTCTGTCCACAAGGCTAGTGTCTGCCACAGTGATAGCCAGTGAGGATCCCATGCCTTTCAGCAAGCTGCGACTCAGGCTGGGGAGGCAGGGATGCCAAATCCAGCTGGAAGAAACTCTCAATGGAGGGGTGGGAAAACAAAGCTAACAATACAGTTGAACCAAGGAGGAAAGTAGCTCAGGATTTGCCGTTACCTTTCAGACAGGAATACAAACTACAAAGACTAAGATAAGCCTTTTGGGTTTTTCTTTGTTTTGTTGTTGTTTTTTTTTTTTAAATCTAATTAGAGATTATATTTCCCTATGCTGCCAACCTTGATGTCCAAAAAAACCAAATTAGGATCCCAAGAACAACAGTTTGAACTTTACAAAGCAGGAATTTAAAAGTGTTTTGTCTGTTTTTGCTTCTGAACAGCATTACAGAAGTTTTCCAAAGCTTTGAGGGACACAAGCATTATATATCAGAAATCCCAAAGCTGCAACAGCTACAAAATTCATTGGATTCCTTTGTAGTTCTCTGCATTTGTGTTATTGCACATCTGCACATAGTGGGGCTTTAATATCAGACAGTGCATTGACACCAGATTCCTAGGGGTTACAGGTGAAGTCAGATAGACATTCCAAGGTCTGTGGAATTCTCTGATCTTCATTCTGCCACAAACTTAGCCAAGGAACAAGTTCAGCAGAATATAATAATGTGGACTCTTTGTTTTGTTGTTGTTGATAGCAAGAAAATAAAAGTATTAATATATGCAGAAAAATGTAAAATTTTGGGGAAGTAAACTGATGGAAATGTTCCTGTTTATAAAATGAGTACTACATCCATTCTTGTTTGCTTTAGTCTATTTAACTGAGGTCACATCCACTCTGGGTCTTGGCTGAACTGTGCCATTCCTGAAAGAGGTCCTCCAAAATTCATAGCTCTCCCTGCCTGTGGCTAGTTAATCACCCAACTCATGGAATACCACAAAGCCATAAGCACCACCAATATTAAAATACAGAGCCCTGATACATCTCTGCTGATATTAATATTTAACTTTTCATGCCATATTATTTAGGACTATGTGACTACATAATGTAATTTAGAAGAGCTTTTCTGCTCATAAAGCTATGGCACATCTATAGCAGTTAATATTTGTTCTGGGGATCATCAGAAATTAAAGATGAGTTTTTCATCTAAAAAAATCCTTTCTGAGCCTCGTTGAATTAGTGTCTTATATGCATTCTGGAGGTTGGAGCCAAAACATAGACCACAGAGCCATAGAGTTTGATGACAGAAAAAGACAGCTATTGGAGAGACAGCTAATTCGGAAATTAATTATGTGCGAGCTAGGATGGGGCCCATATAACACCACAAACATGACTGCAATCCCTGGATGTTTACCTGGGGATGGAAAAAAATACTGAGCATACAAAAGCCATCCATCTCTCATAAAAAGCAAATATCTCATGATTCACTGTTGAATGTTTCAATTCAAGTGGGCTCTGTTGTCACTCCTTCATAACCCCGTACAGATGTGCTTAATTTGATGCACAGAGGCAAAGATTAGTTCCAGCAGCACCCTGCAATATCCTTTACCATAGGATCAAAAAACTCCCACCGATCTTAACTGTGAGAGATCAGAGAGTGAAGAATCAAGCTTTATAGAAAGCAGGGTCAAGCAGAAAGTTTCCAATCCACAATATGTGCACTGTTTTTTATTATATATCATTGGTCTTCTCTGAAGGGCTACTCTCTCTCCAGTATAGCAGCTTCTGTTTTTCCTTCTGAATGGCCACTATCATATCACAGCTTTGATTGTTATCAGATCACAGCTTAACAGTTCCTTGTGACATTTTTATCAAGCCATTTTTCCAACATGAAACAGGACACTTAGTGGTCATATATAAGAGGCAACTAATCTGCAAAAGCAGCTTTCATAAACCCTGGAAATCTCCTCAAGAAGGAAAATTATTAACTGGGATGGACATTCATAAATCACTCCATATCACAGTTCCTGAAGTTTCATTATTTCCTATAGGAACGCATAAATGTAATGGACATCTTAAGAAGCCAATATGTTGGCTTGCTCACTAAGCAGAAAATAAATATTATGTTTTCTTTGTTACTCAAGAGATCTAAGCTTTCTTGTGCACACATGAGAAAATCCATGTTTTTTAACTCAAAGTGTGGGGCACATTTTTCTGGCCAGCCCCAGAGCCATCAATTTTGTTTTCAGAATGGGAAGATGCCTCACTGAACAAAATGGACATTTTTCTGTCTGAAGTCCAGGCAGAATGGCATGTATGAGATTTTTGTGCTGTCTCTGATTTTGAATTATCAGGATAAGAGTGCAGATTTGATTTGCAGAAATGAGGGTCTGGGCAAGCGCTGCTTGGGACTAACAACCTTTTCAGTGAAGCCTGGTGCTGTGCATGAATCTGCCTTCCCTGCAAATGCTAAAGCAAACTGGATATCCTGTGCCAGAGCCAGCATGGGAACTACTGGCTTTCAAAACCTGTCAAAACCTGGACCTGCTTGCTAAGAAGATAATACTGATACCAAGGGCTTATATTTTTCTTTGTGACAGGTGTGACAGTAGCCACACAGTACAGTTTACAGAAGATCATCTTTGAACTTCTAAGATTGTGGATATACTTTTAAATAGAACTTAGCAGATTTATTGTTAGGTTTCCTAAGATAAAATGAGCATTATTTACTCTTGTTTTCTTTTCCAGAGCAGAAACATTTAATAACTTATCCAGTGTATTTTATATATTCAACCAGGTCAAACCTTCCCAGTTAAATAAGCAAAGAATGGTCATGTTTGTTAATGTAACAAAGTTCAACAGAGGTGATTCTGCCTCTCTGCTGTTATGAGACCCCAACTGGAGTTATTGTATCTAGCTCAGTATCTCTCAGCACAAGAAGGACACAGAACTACTGGATCCAGAGGAGGACACAAGACTGATGTGAGGGCTCGAGTGCCTCTCCTGAGAGTACTGGCTGAGAGAGCTGGGGCTATTCAGCCTGGGGAAGAGAAGAAGTCTGCAGGTCTCAAATGCTGACCTTCTGGCCTCTAAACCCTAAACTAAAGGAAAACTTCAGTTGTGCAGACAAACAAGCAGACTGCTGCTGAGAGCTTGGATTCCTTTAGCAGGTGTGCAAACACACAGGATCTTGGGTGGTGACAATTATAATCAGAGGGGAGACATGTCACTCCAAATTTGTGAGCTGTTCTTCACCAGCGCTTGCACTAGGAAACATTATATTATTTTGTAAGAATCTGAATGTTCGTGTAGATTGAATCCCTTTAAGGATGTCAAATAAGGGCTTTTATCTATGCTCTACCACACCTGTTCCATTTCTATTTAATTTTTACCACAAGTGAAACAAAAATAAGCACTTCATGTACAAAAGGCCAGTAATACTTCCAAAAGTGACAATTTGGTTTGCAGGCTAGCTTGATTTGTGGAGTGAAAATTGCAAGTAATTTTCAAACATAAGTACAGGCACCTAAGACCTGGCTTGTATGTAAACTTTTAGGTAAAATGACTAAGTAACAGGCTGGTATCCAGCACACATTATCTAAATATTTGACCATAAAAGTCATATTTTCAAAAAATTGTTTTGCATGCCAATGTAATTTCTGTCCTCCTGGCAACTCATTAACACTCCCTAGAATATATTACTCCAGCCTTCAATATTAGGAATTTTTAAGTCACGGACTTTGTCATCTTTACTTTCACAAAATGTACCCCAGAACCCACACACTGCCAGATGCCCTTCTCATCTCAAACCTACCTTCAGAACAAAAGCTGTTTAAGTAGCAACTGTTGGACAATTGAGATAGTGAAACTAGGTATAAGGGTAGTGGGATGGGATGGGATGGGATGGGATAGGATGGAATGAAGGGTCACTTTCGGAGAGCAATCCCCTAGCAACTCACACTTATTCATCTTCTGTAGGAATATTAGAAAGTAATTTTAAGGTATTATCTAGTCTGTGCCCTCTGTCCTGGCATGGAAAATGTTGTGTAAATTGACAGTCTAGCTTGTGAGAGACTTTTCTGGCTGGATGACTAAAGTTTTATAATTAGCATGGTGATCACTTGCAATATAAATACGAACATCTCTCCAGATGTATATTGAAGTCTGCATACATTTTTATTCAATCAAAACACAGCACCAAGGAAAAGACATGAGGTAAGTATAAACACACATATGCACAATTATGACTTTTGAATTAAAGAATCCAGATTTTCCAGCAGTTTGTATTCATGGTCAATGGCAAAGTAAGAAAAGATACCTAAAAAAAGTGCTGTCTGAGAAGAGATTAGCTCTCCTTTCAGGACCAAGGCCAGTACTCATCTAGGCAAGAAGTCACTTCACTCATAGTCACGTGGGCGTTAGGCCAGGTCTTTACTGATAGATTTGGAGAAGGGAGAAGCCAGCCTTTGCTTGGTGACCATCCAATGGACAATGGGGATTATGGCATTATTTTCATTTGTAATAAGTTACAAGAAAGACTGAAAACAAAGCAAAAATGCTAGGCTGTAAATTTACTGACTTGAATGCACTCTTTGCAACCTCTGCCCCAAAATGTCAATGTTATTATGGCAACTAATGTCCCTGCTGATATACACGAAGGACCAAGATATTGACTGGCTTGTTCTGTGTATACACATGCAGTTTAAGGCAGGCTACACAGACAGAAGTTCTGCACAGCATTTTAAATTCTGCTAATCTACTTTTCTAGAAAAATTAAGAGGTAATAAGAAATAGATAAATAGACTCTGAGTAGACAAACCATTAGAACACAGCTAAACCAGAATAAAAGGGGAAAATGGACCAGGGTCTTTAAGGTTCACACAAACCACAAGCACCTGCTGCTGGTGAGTACCAGCAATAAGGACTTACACTCAAGACTGTCTAAGGATTCAAAGCCTTCAATCTTCTTGATAAGATAAAGCACTTGAAAAAGCTTTTGCTTTATGTGATAAAACAGCCAGAGATCATGTACTTTCTCCTGTTTCACCCAGAATCTCAGGAAGATGACACAACAGAATGTTATGTACTGCAGGACTTGCACTGCAAAGAAGCCTCCATGTAATATGAAGAGCTTTGCACAGTTCCTCTTGAACTATTCCACTATCCTAGGAAATTTTCCTTCTACCCTTTATGGTGATGTGAAATACAGAGTTTTCATTTTCAGTACAAAGCTGCTCCACTTTGGTGTGGCACCAAGCATAGCAGCTGATGACTGAGTGTCATTCCTCCAGTCTGTCCAGCTACAGCTTTGGCAGGTTGGCACTTTTACAGGCACTATGAGATAGAACTTCTGATCTGCTTGCTCCCATTCAACAGTTAATGTTTTCTCATCATGCTTTTTGATCATAAATAAAACCGCCAATTAGTTATGTATGATGTTTCTATTAACTTTCTACAGAGTATTTTGATATAACTTTTACATAGTCTTCTGGTTTTCTGCTCCATCTTCTCCTGCTCTTCCAGCTGCCTCTTGGCAATACGGATTGCTGTACAAAATATGAGTTCTCAAAGATTTCTCAGTTCAATAAAATTTCAACCAGGCACAAGCATGCAGGATTTCAATAATCAAGTGTTGTTTTTTTCATTATAGCAGAAACTTTCCATATCAATGAGACAATAGGGCTTCTGTTCAAGTGGACCAATCAAGGCATATGCAAAAATTTGAAAGATTAAAGCCTTTTTATTCTGTGGATTGCTGTGTTATCTCCATTGTGAACAGAACAGTTCATCTTACATGGTAGCTACTAAATACTGTCCTCAATGTTAGGGTACAAACTAATTCATACTGCTTAAAACTAAACAAAGTGGGGTGTAAAAATTAGGAAGCATAAACAGTCCCCTGCATATGCATGGCTAGTTAATATGGCCTGAAGAGTTTTCCACAATCATTTGAAAACACAAAATGAGCTCGTTTCACACTCCTGAGTAACACATCTGGTATAAAATCTTTTTCCTTTACATGACCAAAGTTCTTATTTTTTTTCTCAGAAAACAGTTTTTCCTTCTACATAATGAATGTCCTTTCCAGAAAAATTCTGGTTTTCCACTGGCACTTCTTTTTATTATATGACTGGCCTCCCAGACAGAGATGGCATTAAATAATATCCTAGGCTGAAACTGCATGAAATAGCTGAGAGGCTTTTTTCTTAGATTTTATTCTTTTTCTCCATCTATTATTCTCCCTTTTGTCCTTCACAGAATTTATTATCCATGTTCTGAAATTTTATACCTTCCTTCTAATATTTTTGTACTGTTGCCCTGAGGTTTGTTGTACTAACTGTACCTCAAAGAGGTGAATTGTACTCTCCAGGTTAGTTGGAGTTATGAGAGAGTCTCTAAGCAGAGTTCCTCTTTCTCTCTCTCTCTCTCCTGTCTCTCCTTTTATCAATCTTTGATAACCCTTTTTTTTTCATCTGCACACTACAGCATTCAAATTTATGGAGGCTTTTAAAACACAGGCATTTGGATTACTTCATTTGATATATGAAAGGGCACAAGCACTTCAAATCGACCTTTTGTTTCTTCGGAAAAGAAAAAAGCAACTTTGGGGATTTGGTTCATCTGTTGAGAAGGAAGCTGTCTGTTCTTATTTACTGAGATTGCTTCAGTTCCTTGGAGATGATTCATGCATACCCTGCAGGGTTTAGATGGGACTGTAAATTCATCGCTGGACAACATGGACCCAGTCCAGAGCAAACAAAGGTAAAAAATATGATTCCTATTGACTCCAGTGCCAAACCTACATCATACTGAAGGCACTTCATTCCCACAGAAATTAATGGAAGAAGATACTGTTTAGTATATAAAAGAACCTCCGAAAAAGTAACAGCATGAAGTGACATCATCATGCCACTGACAGTTGTGTCCTCTGACCTTTCCATATCAGTTTATAATAACTTATTTATAAAGCTCCATAAAGAGATGTTGTCTGTGTTCATAGCATGGGCTAAGCCTTGCTTTTCTACTAGCCTGCTTAAAGGGCTGAATATTTGCAACTACCTCAGGAAAATAAGAATAATTACTCCCTCACTGAAAAGAACATAGAAAGATGGCAAGTAAAGGATTGCAGGGCTGTTTTTTAGCATGTGAAATTGTAAAAGTGCAGGGGATTACTTCTTAAGGGACCATGGAAGACCTAAAGGAAAGGGTTCACATCCATATCACCAAAATTATGAAAGATTTTGCCTGTGAACAAAACAAATATGATGAATTCCTGTGATGAAAACTTTCAAACACTGGATGTGGTTACTGTGTTTGAGAAACAGCAAGATCAGAGTTTTTTTCATCCCTGTCTCTGGCCATCAGACAGTGCCACAGTGCCAAGAAAATTAAACAAGACAAAGAGTGGAAGGAGAGCAAAAACTGAAGTTTGGTTTTGCTTTTCTAAGTATTTTATAAAAAAGAACTTGGCAATTAGAATACGAACCCAGAAACTGTGTTGGTATTAGTTTGATACTGCTTTGCTTTCCTCTTCACAACTTTCCTCTCTGTTCCCCTCAGTGTTCAGAAGCAACAGAGAACCTTTAAATCTGGTTTAATTCCTTGATTGCAAACTACTTTAAATACTGTAACAAGAAGCATAAATGTACTCTTCAAATACCATTAGTGTCCATACCATTTTACAAGCTTGCAAGAAAAGCCATGAACCTAGGAGGGCAGCAATACTTTGTGGCATGTTATGCATGCCCAGCAAGGTGGAACAGGGCAATAGCAGAGCCCATTTCTGTCATAGCCTTTTGTTCCAGTCAATCTATTTTCTCCCTTGGACAGCAAATGTCAGGAAGCATGTTGTCTTTTCATCTTCACAGAAGCAGTTTCTAGATATTAAATGTAGCATTACACTGCACATGGCATGACCTACTCCCTAGCCTTTGCCTCTTAATGAAGCAGGTCCCAGTAAAACCTGGCTCAGACCATTGTGTTTGATCACCTGTTGCTGTTGACAAAAAAGAGGGCATATCTTCACTGACGTTTTCTTATGTCAAATCATGGTACACTTCAGTAGTTCATACAAGATCACATATGATATTCAAGATATCTCAGTTGAATGCTATTTTCATAATCATAATCACCTAGGTTGGAAGGGACCCTTCAGATCATTGAGTCCAACCATCAACTCAAATCCAACAAGCCTCATATCTGGATAGGGACTCAGACCCTTGAGCCTCAGATTACAAGACTGATACTCTTCCAACTGAGTTAGACAGCCAGGTTTTCTTGCTCTTTATCCTGCCATGAAGGTGTTTTGCACCAGGACATGCTCATGGGATACAACTGTAGTAAGAAACCAGCAAGTTTAAGTACAACAGAAACATTGGTAATTTATGGACTGTGATTTAATTCACATCAGCAAGGAATACCCTTTCACAATGAGAGCTGCTTGGGCCACATAACCTAGCTTCTTCCTCCCTTTCTTTCTCTTCTACTTCTCTGCATCAGCCATATGATGTCATATGTAAGTCTTCTCAAGTTCTTTAGGAAATAACTCAGTAAGAAACAAGAAAGAGTAACTGTAGCAACACCAAAAGCTTCAGTAGCACCTGGACCTGCGCCAGCAGCAAAATGTGTGAGATTTATATGCATCACTGACACAATGCAGAATCAGTCTGGAGTGGAGCAAACTTACAGAGCTGTGGAACTGGTGGAAGATTTTTCTTCAAGGTCAATTGATCCCCAAAGTTCCAGAGACTTTAGGAAGAAAATGTCTGTAGCATACACCAATAATCCTAGTTTTATGCTGCTTTTCTTTATCTGACTGCAATGAAAAGTATTAAAACCCAGCGGGATGCAAAGCAGAAGCAAAAAGGAAAATAAGATGAAAAAGAAGGTGGAATTAAGTATCAGGATAGCCCATTTTACTCTGCATATTTAGAGTAAACACATACAAAAAAACCCCAAACAGTGCGTCCTCCTGGCTGCTTTACTACCTAGAGTATCTCTTTATTATACATCCTTAATATAGCAAAATCAGGCTTAATGCCAATGCAGCTCAAGAAATAGAGCAGAGTGTTCATGGTCAGAAGATGTATGAGTGTGTATTCATACTCTGTAATGGTATAACATGACAGATGACTGGTATGAAAGTACATGGTTGTGGCTGACAAATTACTACATGGGGTAGCTGTCACTCAACGTTGTGAGGCATGACTTCATTCATTTTTGATGAACAGCTTAAGTCTCATGAAAAATTATTTCAGGAAATTGAAGAACACTGTCTCTCTCTCATAATCAGTACAAGCAGACAACAGTCTCATGTACATTATTTCACAGTAGAAAGACCACAGAGCACTAAAGAGTAATTTGAGTGTTTCCATGTGCAAGCAAAAAACCTCTCTTTGTCAGAAGCATGGTAACACTATGAGAAAAATCAAGACCATGAGCCAGAATCACATTAATCTTCTAAATCTCAAGCAATCCAGCATTAACACTTTCTTAGTACAGTGAGACATTATATACAGATATCCAAGCATGACAGCAAAATTAGTAAGACAGTACACTACTTGTACACAGAACTGCTTTTATCTTTCACTTAAATTGCATTTTTCAATGAACAAGTTAATTTGCCTCTCTTTGGCATCACTAGGAGTGTGCTTCAGTGCAAGCTGAACAGAAAATAGACTCTGCTGCGCTATTTACAGCTATTTGCACAAGCCACCTTGTATGTATTTATTGTCTGCAAAATCAGCAAAATATCATGCGAGTGTGTCCGCACAGTATGTACTGAACATAAATGCACATTCATGCCACACTGTTGTTTATGTCACTTTGTAATTACCCTTGTAATTACCAAACAACCAAGTAAATCAATGAACAGTAAACATAACATTTAATTAATTTATTAATTTCCATGTGACATGGAAGAAGGAAAATAACCAGCTCAATCTATATACAATTTCACTCTATTTGCAAACTTTATCTTCTTGCAGATATATGTGAGGAACTATCAAAATGCAACACAGGACATGAACAAACATTTCTCATTGTCTGCTTGATGCTTTTCATTTTGTCATCTCTCCTGCATGCAGCTTTGAAAATTTATCCTATAATGTCAATCAACTTCAAGTCATCCTGGACTTCAAAAATTAAAAGGAATAGAAAAAAATAAATAAACTTTACGCTGAGATATAAATTCTACCTTCTGTCAGGAACAAACTGATTACAAAACTTATTATAGTTTAAGCCAACCATTACATTTTTTTATGCTGCTATATATCTAAAAACACATAAATGAAGCATTTTCTCCATAAAACCTTTCAAAACAGTAAATACTAGCACAGTCCATGCCTCCAGATGAAGTTGCAATTTATTACTTATCTGTTTTTATATTCTGCTAGAGTATCTCTCTTTTACAAGCCTGGCAAGTTTCCCATAGAAGTTTCTTACTAAACTATAATACTTATATAATACAATCTGTGCTGCTCCTGTGCTGAAACCAGTCCTCAAGAACTGATTGTTTTAAGCAGCAAAGTACAGCAAAACCTCTGCAGTTAGATGAAGAAAGTGTTTAAAATTTGAATGCATCTAGACCAAGAGCCAAAGAGTGAGCTGCCCTTTCAGAAATATGCCACCAGAAGAAGTGCATATGAAACAATGGAGCTGTTGACTTAGTCTCTGATGAGCATATTTTTCTTAGGGATACCACTGGATGTAACCAAGCTTTATCAGAATGTGGCATTCTGCCTACAAAGCAGTATCTGCCATCTCTGATCAGCCCATTAGGCAGAAGAAGTTCTGTTTCACAGCTACCACATAGTGTGTTTGACTTTCAGCAGCAATGGTAAAGATATGGGCCAGCTCTCACAAACATGCTGCACTTGTCAAACATCCATTAGTTCCAACCTGCAAGGTATCAAGAAGGAGGTGGTCATTTATGCTTCCTTAAAGATGCATAGTGATCTTAAAAATGGAATCATCATTTGAGATTGCTATTTAACAGTAGGGCAAGTGGGAAAGGATTTGCTTCTCATAGACAATAGGTTACTACTGCAGATAATGTGCCCCAGATCAGAGACAAGGCCCATCTGTATCTACAGCAGAAAAATATCTCCAGAAAAACCTGGAACTTATCTCCTTTCAAAATATTTTTTAGTACATCTGTTAATTTTATAAAAATAGTTTGTTCTTCTTTCAGAATTTTTATAAACTTTCAGACATTCTTTGACAATTGGCTGCACGGACAATCTGAAAACACTGCTTCTGTGAGAATACACACCATCATGCTAATGAAGTAGGTTGTACTTTAGAGGAAAATAAAAGACTGAAATTTTTAGAGTTCACTGATGGTAGCTTAGAAAAAGGTCAAATTTCCTACTTAAGCAAAGCTATCAAGCAGTCACTTAATGGCATATCAAATAACATATAGCTTGCATATATTAGCCAACATCCTTAAAGTGAGTTGAAAATAGGTGAAGATACAGTTACTGGGTCCGATCCTTGGTCAGCTCAGAAGTCGCCTCTTTCAGTAATTGCTTTCAGTAATGTAATGAACTATTTTCCAATTTGAGTACTGGAATCAGGATTTAGTCCACTGAATGGCTGGTGCTTACTCACATCAGGCTCCTTCTCTTTTTTTTTTTTATTTGCTTATTTGTGGAAACTCTTGACTACTCCTTGAAAGGTTCTTGAATTGTTCAATAGCCACAAAAGGAATTTTAAAGGGATAAGTTGACACTACCACTCAGAGCTGTCATGAAAGGCATCAAACAGTGAGTCCATTGTTCAAACTGATCTAGCCACAGTAATTAGACTCTTTGAATGTGAACCTTTAACCACATCTTCTTGCACAGTAGGGACAAGTTTAGCCCTCAGCCTAACCTCTGACTAAAATCTGTCTGAAGCCGCTGATAAGTAATCTTCCTGAGAACTGTCACTTAATTCCATAGATTCGTATTTCATATAATCAGGGACACAATTTACAGGAAATACCACTTTCTGGATTTAAGTTTTCTGATACTGTCAAAGATGAATTTCTTAACCTGGAGATTGGCAATATGTAATCAAACGTATTGCCTTTGGATCCACTATTAAATTCTGAGATTTGATTCTTCTGATTTGGACAGATTTCCATACCATAAATTAGGATAAACACCTGCTTTTTCTTCATTTGGAAATTGTTTTATGCAATCAAAAAGCTTCACTGTAGGATCAAAATGTTTCCTTTCCTGTTCTCCTGGGCTAAATATACTAATCCAGATGCATAAAGATCATCAGGAGTTCTCTGAGGAACAGGAGAAGAGAAAGATTCTCAGAATCCATACTCAGGAAGACAAATCAAGAGAAGGGAGAAATTTTGATTGTTTTGAGGCATGTATTGTAAAACACTAGATCTCAGACTTGCAGTAGCAAGTCTCATCCTTAACTGGATGAACCCAGTATTTAAGATCCTAGAACTGTTAGGAGTTGCAGATATATTTGCAAAGGTGCTTGGTCACCTGTGATGCAGGTAGTAGCTCTGGATAAGCTATTCTGACACAAAATAAAATAACTGGTTTCTCTGCTTCTACTGAGAGTCAGCACCTAATCTGCTGTGGAGATTTTTAAAGCACCTTTGCTATATTACCACTTATATTTATGCATCCATTCATATTTTCACACTCCACTGCCTGAAAGATGTTTGAATCATAGAATCATAGAATCTAGCTTTAAAAATATTAAGTATACTTGAGTTAGCAAAGTTTTATTTGCCTTTTACTGAGGACTGATGAATTTGCCTTTTGTGGGCGCTGGACATGTGGCCCTTCACAAAATCAAGCTGAAGTTACTGCTTATCAGGATGTTTCTACTGCATGATTGTTTCTTTTAAGTAGCTAAGATTAAGTCTGCAGTCAGACTTTATAGCATTTTTCCAGTATCTCAAGGGGGCCTATAAGAAAGATGAAGACGGTCTTTTTGCAGGGTTGTATAGCAATAGAATGAGAGAGAATGGTTTTAAAGTGAAGGCTTTGATGTCCCTGCCCTTAGCAGGGAGGTTAGACCTTTGGTCCATAATAACAAACTCAATCTGCAGCACAGAAGATAATTGGTTAGGAGTTATGCTCCTTCATTTCTGATATAAGTAGGAGCAAATATGTTGGAAGGAAACTGGGATCAGGAAGAGCTTTGGGTAAGTATAACCAAGAGCCCTTAAAAGACCAAACTGGGGTGCACAGCCCATATTAGACTTCATCTTTTCTCAATAGAGTATTTTCAGGATGGGTAAGCAGAGCAGAAAAAACTTAGCAGATCATTTATACAATGGCCTTAATGTGTAAAAAGCACATGGAAGGAATAAATACTGCAGGACCTTTCTGTTCACTTTCACAAATAAGTGGATATGTGCACAGGTAAAATAAATTGTTGCTAATATTTGCAATAAAGAAGCAATGTGCATTCTGTCAGCTGTTTTTTTATCATGGGTTAAATCATATCTTTAGACTTGGGAATTTTTTTGCTATATACCACAAAATGCTTGACTTCAAGGGTAGCAAACACTATCATCCTTGCAGAATAAAGTCTGGGATTAGAAGAAAGGTAAAGTACCCTACCTGACCTTTAAAAACCACGTCCTTAAAGCACAGCAGCAAAAGCCTTAAACATTTACATTTTTGCATGTATATAATAAAACAACGATTACTCATTCCTAACTCTAACTCAGGATAACACAGTGTAGCAGTACTGCATTTTCCACTTATGAACACTTGGCCTGTTTGGGTTTTTTTTCAAGCATCAATTCTGTCCTTCTAAAAGGACAAAAGCAAACAAGGCTATTGTTAAGTAAGCTAACAGTTCCTTACTACCAGGCATGTTCTATAAACTTCCTCTTCTAAGGAGTAGAGGAACTATAGAGCACTTTTTGTGATCCCGTTATCACACTGAAACAGGAATTCTCACCGTTTTGCATTGTTAACTGTATTTCGATACAGAGATTTATCTCTCAGGCAGAGTATTTACAAGTCTGCAGACCAGAAGCAGCTGTTTCAGTTCCTGACTGTGTAATATATCTGAAGCAGTGCAATTATAGCAATGTTTTATTAATGTGACCACTTCTTGATAGCCAGAACTAGGGACAATCATCCTTCGCAGACTACTTACAAAGTTTGAGAGAATCTGCACACATTTAAGGTAAGATTTTCTGACTTTGGGGAACATTTCTTGAATGAAGTTTCAGCATTTGTTACAAAGAAGGGGATGTTTGCAGGCATGTGTTTGCTCCAAGTGGTATTTGAATGTTCACTCTTTATGCACTGCTTTAAGAACTTCATCTTAGGAATCTGAAATTGTCTGATCTACCTACCAGTATAGATCATGTGGCATATTTCAGTTCTGTGATGATGAAATTGCTTTAGTAAGATTTGCATTGCCAGAGCAAACTGTTGCAGTTATAAATTTTGTATTGGTTGTCTTTGTTAATCTTGGTGGAAAATTTTTGAGTGGAAATTTCCAGCAAGTTAAAAAAAAGGGTTCATGCCTTTCTCATGAGAAATGTAGCATCTAAGCTGATTTTTGTTTGCTAAATATACCAAGATAACATCTCAAAGCTCTTCAAAGCTGTCCTCCATACTCCTCTCCACACACTAGGAGCCAAGCATTCGCTTCCTATTCAGGGTGACCATTTCACTTGAAGTTTGTTGCTATATGCATACCAATTGCAATTATAATTACTATTGTTCTTCTTTTTATTAGGTTGGAAAATGGGGTAGACTTTTGGCAACGATGTTATCCACCATCGCATGTAAAAATTTCAAGCAAAATCTGTTTTGGTACATGCTAAGGTAACATGGAGATGATGGCAACCTGTGATCTTCAAAATAAACACCCTTCTCATAATTCTGGGAGCCAAAATGTTCAGCTTATAGCATGAATTTTTATGAATGAGGAATTTCATTTCTTATTTGCTCCATTTCAAAATGGTCTGAGCAGAAGCACAGAAGACCAACTTTAGGAAAATGATATTTTGATTGGATACCAGCAAATTCCTTCTAAAACATATGAAAAAAGTTATAATCTTACAGCAAGATTTCACGCTATAAACTTTGGTTAGACAGTCTTAGGTATATTACTTAAGCTATCCTATTTTAGACTTTTAAAAGAAATGCTATACTCTGTACATTGAGCATATTCTGAATTTTCCTGCTTCCTTCCATACACTCCATTCAATTTGATACATGTTGGTTGTAAATATCCCAGTACCAATGGAAAAACTTTCATACAAGTGATTAATGTAAAAACATATATGTTTCATCCTGAAGACATAGAATCATAGAATCATAGAATCATAGAATAGTTAGGGTTGGAAGGGACCTCAAAGATCATCAAGTTCCAAACCCCTGCCATAGGCAGGGACTCCTCCCACGACATCAGGCCGCTCAGTGCCTTATCCAGCCTGGCCTTAAACACCTCCAGGGATTGAGGGGGCATCCACAACCTCTCTGGGCAACTTCTTCCAGTGTTTCACTACCCTCACTGTAAAGAATTTCTTTCTTATATCCAGCCTGAATCTACCCCCTTCCAATTTACATCCATTATTTCTAGTCCTCCCATCACATATCTTATTAAAACGTCCTACCCCTGCTTTTCTGTAGGTCCCCTTCAGGTACTGAGAAGCTACTGTGAGATCCCCC
>VZTY01022265.1:3065-26235 GCA_013400935.1 Turnix velox | reverse complement strand
GGTGTATCAACTGCACCACACAGCTTGGGGTCATCTGCAAACATGCTGAGGGTGCACTCAACCCCACTGTCCATATCTCCTACAAAGATGTTAAATAGCACTGGTACAAAGATGTTAAATAGCACTCAGGAAGGTTGGGGACAGGTCAAACAGCTTAATCCTCTTTTTACAGGAAGAAAACAAAGCAGAAGATTTCTGCATACTTCTATGAAGTTTACTGCTGAAAGCATTCTTGTCATGCTAAAGTAGAATGTGGATCCTGTCAAACCTGACTATATGCTTCCATTTTCGAGTGAAACTTCCTCATAAATCACTGCTAAAGCATAAATTTATATTCCAGTTTATAGAAAAGCCTGGATCCTTGTCTTACAAAGTAAGATCAAAATCTTGTAACAAACTCCCACTCACTCAAAAAGTAAGAATCCTGGCTCAGCTGCCTCTAACAGTAAGCAAGAGGTAAAAATAGATGTCACAGTTGTTGCATCTTCTTATTATTGTACAATACATTAAATAATAAGCCCAAGAATTCAAGAAAGACATATGCAGCAATGATGTATGAAGTAAAGCAAAACCATAGCTGGTGTGATGCAAAACCATCTGTACTGTGCTTTATGTCAGGTAGAAGGACAACTAAGAACAGATAACATCATTAATAATCTTTTAGGGAATAATTAAGTATTTTCAGTGAATTTGCAGATATCATCACATTTCTAAAGAAATATTGTTGCCACTATTTATGTGTAAGATACTGTAGAGTACGTCACTTAATTATCTTAAATTGACTTAAGTAACTCTACAGTATTTCATGAAACCTAGTCTATTATTTGATAAATTTAGAAGCCTGGGAACAGGCTATACAAATAGGACCCCAAGTACTCTTTAGGTTCTAGAAACTTTGGAGGTATTGTGAAACAGGTTCTCCTTAATCCTAAATATCTAGAGGTAAAGAGATCAAGTGCCGGTCTCTCTTTGGGGTGGTTTCAAGGACTGATGGTACTTCTGGAGGCATATAGGATCTTGCTGTACAGAAATCTTTCTAAAAATCAGTTCTGTTCTTTGTAGCTAAAAATAGAAAGTACTGTAACTTTGATAAAATAATCCTCAGAGAACATGCAGTCAGGCTGCCTGTCTGGACAAGATCCCAGAAAATAGAGTTGTCGGAAGAAATCAAGAAAAATAGTTTGCAAGCCCTTGAACAAGGTGAGATAGAAAGACCAGTTAGACCATTTCCAATTAGATCCTCTACCTTCTTCTAGCATGGTACAAGGCATCGGTTGGATCAGAGTCTTTCTCACCTTATTCATTCTATTGTTTCATCTGTGGGTGAAAGTGTAAACAGTAATCTCAGGCTCTGTTATCTTGACATAGTATCTACTTTGTTAAAGAATAAGTCAGTAGTTTTAAGTAAAGAAAATTGGTAAAAAAGTTCAACATAACATTTTTCTGTTCTCTGTTTCTCTGTCAAATCTTTAAAACCAGAGATGTATCCGAGCCTTCAGAAGCACTGGGTTTGGGGAGATATTTCTCTGTGAAGCTCCACTTACTGTAAGTCAGGAGAGATAGGGAAGAGCAACATAAGGATAGCTCTTACAGAATGAGACAGCCATGGTTTAGGCATAGGAAAATAAAGGAGATGAGATAAATGAGAAGGCAGAAATGAGTGAATGAGGCAATACCTGAAAAATAGTAAAATACAAAGACAAATCATGGTAGGAAATCATAAAGAAAAGTTGTGAGCTTAAATAAGGAAGAGGAATGTAAAGAAAGGAAGTACAAATCATGATTGGCCAGGGCAACAGCAGGGAGAAAAGGAAAAAAGTATATGAGAAGGACTGAAGCCAGTATACTAGGAAAATAAGGAAGAAATTGAGAAAGCAAGGATATGCAGACTAAAGGAGCACTCCCAGAAGCAGAGATACAATAGCTGCCATTAGAAAAACATGCTATTCTAATCCTTAAGTAATACTGCCAGGAACCTTAAAACTTCACTGAAATAAAGCTTCAGGCCAGATGATGGAGAGAAACTCATGCAGATATCATTAATGTATGATCTTTGTTTGACTGTGAATGATGAGAATACTTTAAGATATGACCATTTCCACAGCACCTGCAGTCACAGGAATCTACCAGCACTGCCTCGCCAGTACAACACTGAGATTACTTTATCATTTTTTTAGGTGATTTTTAGGTGGTTATCCTTCTGTTTCTAAGCCCTTCATTTGCTGATTACCATAACTTTCCCATAACACCTTCCATAATATCTCAAAATAAACAAAAGCACCAGGATGTGAAAATTCTAGAAAAGGAACTGGAATCATATGAAATAATCACATCCTCGCCTTTCCTACAGAGAACAAAAAGCAAAATTATACTTATGTGCATCTGGGAACTTTGATAATATAGTCAAAAAAACACTTCTACATAATCTTATCTCTTAATTGATTAATCAAAAAAAAGAAACACCAGAATGCGTAGGAAAATGAGTGTGCTGAAAATGGACAAAAGCTAAAAGTAACACTTTTCAGAATAGCATTTTTTAAACAATACAAATATCTTAATTTTGTTGAAGGCAGAAAATCTCAGCTAATTTTTTAACTGTTCCCTTCCAGTATCATAGACTTCCACCATTTCTGCAGCAGGCACTCAGCAGTAGTGTCAGCAGTACAGAAATTGAAAAGGTTCTTGGAAGTTCATACAATGTGAGAACCTCAGCAGGCTTTTTTGCTGAGCATCATAAGGTTTTTTCTATGTCTTTCAGGAACGTATTAATGGTTCATTTTTGCTCCATCTCCAACTTTTAAGAAGTTATAAGACCATATCACAAGAGTATTCCAGGGTCTCAGTCATCAATCATGAAATTACTTGTTCCCAAATTATTGCCAAGCTTTTCTTTTCCATAGCATGTGTCAGAACAAAACTCAGAGGACCATACTACAATCTTCTTTAGACCATGATGATTCTTCATGACTGCTGCCTCTTCTCACCTGGATAATCAGACAACATCTGTTCCTAAAAATAGCCAGTCTTATTCTCAGAATGAAGAGAGAAAGTCTTAGTTTGTATTCCTGGAGCTGGAGTGGTTCACCATGAAAAGATGACATTTGAAGGATAGTGATATTTCTAAGATTATTCTTAATTTTAAAAAGTCATGAGGAAGGGGGAAGGACCTTATGGAGTCTCAAATTTTCTGGAAAAACAAGACACATTGTACTGTTGTTTCCTGCTTCCCCATGTATTATTTGCTCTTCAGTACATTTTCCACAACTATCTCTTTTTGCACTTCATTTTCCTTCTCAATATTGGCCCAGCAAATGCAGTCCCAGCATACATGCTGCTCAGCTGCTGTGTGTACCCTTCAGTCTTCCTTAACTAAAGAACAGTTTGCACTCTTTAGAGGGATTCCACAAGGACAAAATTTGTGTAGGCAAAATGATGAAGCAATCTTTACTGAAAAGCTAGATAATTCTTTTCATCAGTTGGCTGGCTGGCGAGGTTTTACCAGGGGAGAAAAGGGAAGGTTTTCACCTTTTTCTTAAATCAAATCCAGAGTTAATTTAGTACTACTAAGTCAGGAACCTAAGGTTTTGAAGACATTGATAAGACAATTACAGCAAAACACTGACATTTGGATAAAAAAAAAAAAAAAAAAAATTAAAAAAGTGTTTGATGGTTGTGCTTGTAAATTATGCTTGTTTTTCTCATGATTAATTTATTAATGACAATTGAGAAAGCTAAAGCATTTGAACTGATTTTTCCATTTGTCAGGCTATTAAAGTTCCTCTGTGAAATGTATATTTAAAGTATCTCCAGATACAATGCATTTGTTAAATTAGTTAAGAGACTTAATTGGGCATTGGGGATTTGTTGTGCTATTCCCAAATCCATTTACTAAAAATGCATGAGATAACAGCAAGCAATTTATTTACAGCCTTGTTATATCAGCCCATTATCAATATCAGAGGTTTTTTCCTAACATGTTTTTAATTTGCATTGACAAATTCAAACCATGTTTGTTTGTTTTTTCTGCTTTAAATAGAGCAGCCTGCAAACTGTTTCTGGTTAAATACAGTTCAACCACCTGTTGTATACTGAACAGTGCTAATAGAAGTGGATTGCAGAAAAAAGCAACGATATTGAATCAGCCCACCAGAGGAACTCCTGTTGTAGGTGACGCTGTTCGGTGACTGCCCTGTTTTCAACATTTTATTGAGCCACTCTGCCAGACCATTACAATCTGGTATCAGACCTATACATATGAACCTCTTCCATGAAAGAAGGAACAAGAGGTGTTTTAAGAATGCTTAGCTTAAAAAAAGGGTTGTTTCATCCAAACAAATAAGATAATATTGCTAGCATCTTGGCTGGAGTTCTAAACATCAACATTTCTCCGTAGTGCAAAAGCCACAATCTGTTCTGTTTGACAGTGAGTTTCCAGAATTTCAGTTCCCTAGCTTGTCTACAGGCTCACTGCTTGGCCATAAGTTTCATGATTTTTATTTTTTTTCACTCCCCTCCTTTCATTAAATAATCACTAAAATCAAACTGTCTACCCAGAGAAAGAAAGATGCTTTAATATTTTGGAGTTTTTTTAACTAAAGGTGGTTGTATCTGATGAACTCCAAAAGGAGTGAACTGTGTGGAATGCATTTAGCTAAAGAACAGATTAAGCCCTTTCTTTTCTGAAGTCACTTTGGGGTTGGAGACGCATTCCTACTGAAGAGAATCTGGGATATAACGTGGCTGAGTATGCTGAACTTTAAATATGCTAATCCCTACAAGGTCAGAGAGATTATCTTCATGTCCCTGTAAAACCTTAGCATAAAATAAACAGAAGTTTTAATCAACTTTCATAATATCGGTATCTTACTGATTTTTAATTTTTTAATTTTTTTAATTTTTTCCACTTCACACCAATTTTTAGACCGAAGCAGAGAGATTCTCAGAAAAATGAAACAGATTCAAATTTCCAGCCTACTCATTGCCAGAGTCAAAAGAAAGGAATGGGGATTTCAATGCTCTTCTTAGATGAGGCTGTCTGCAGTCCTCTTCAGACAGGCCGTTCATGTCAAAGGTCAAGTTGTTTCTCAACTAAAGTCTTACTGTTAAAACAACATTGGACATGCAGATCTCTATGCTCACCCAGAGTCTAGGAAAAGTCATTGAACCACTACTCCAGTGAAAGTAATTAGTTCCCAGGAAATTAAATGTTTCAAATTTCAAGAACAATTTTCTGTCTAGATAAATACAGTTGCTTTAGCATAATTTTCACTTGTGCTGATACTGATTCCGTGTGATATGATTAACAACTTTTGATGTTAAACACATAATTTATTTACATTCTTAGAGGAGTCAGACAGCTTTCATCACAGGTAAAATCAACACCATATTCTCTATGCCAAATATTTTTACTGAACATAATGCCATATGAAGCTTGAGTTGTTTTCCATAGCCCAAAGAAAAGCATTATATTATTATACAAAATTTGCTGTCATGTTCTCAAAGCATTGCAAAAAAGATAAAAGACTTCATCAGTGAACGTAAAAGGGAGAGGGGGAGGAGAGGCACAGTCTTACATAGACACTCTGCTGTCATCCTGCAAAAGGCATGCAAGATAAAGTTTTTTCCACTTTTCCTGTAAATGATCTCTACCCTAAGAGCTATCCTCACTTGTCTGTCAGATGCTGTACCTTTTCCCTTACTCTGAGAGCCTGCAATTAATGACAGTTTGCATGTAGACTTCCTGAAGGACCACAAATACTTTCTGCCATATTAGTGCCTGGTCTGATTTTCAAAATGCATTCAAAAAAAGTTTTACCTTGGTTAAACCATTTATTTTTTAAGAGTGCTGCAAAAAAATGGGATACAAAAGTGAAAAAACATGACTCCTTTTGTTATTTATGACTGCAATTCAAAGGTTTGAAAGAACAAGAGGTGATAAACTGGTAGTAGTGTACATGCTGGCATAAGCAGCACAGAGGAGAGTCTTTGATTTGCAGGAAGCTTAGAGATAAATCTTATGTTCAAGAAATTTTTACATGATGTTATTAAGAGATCACAGACATTCAAAAATGTGTAACAGCAGTGGGAAAATTTGTTGTCTGAGTTACTGCTGATAGCTGTCAACAAGGAAAAAACTGCCCAGTATTTCATTCTTTATGAAAAATAATTGAGCATGGGGCAAGGGAATTGCCTGTCTTTCTGGTATAAGAATTTGCTGGTCAGTTCATTTGCATTTTGAAATTACTTTCAAAGACAGAGCAATGGACTTTCTACAACCAGCTTGAGACACATAAGACAGCATAAGAGAACTGGCCATATTTGTGTTGGTTGATCCATGACATGTGAACAGTATCTTTAAATAAAAAACAGGAACATGTATATTCAGGAGATCTGGTATAGGAATTAATTAAATGGTAATAGGAAATTAGCTTTAACTCTTCAAGTTATGATAGAGACCTAGAAACTAGAATTTGGAGGAAGAATTTATTTTTCTGTGATCATGAGAAAACAACTTAAAGGACTTTTTGGCCTTAGCCCTTAGCTTTTCTCCCAGAATCTCAGTATTTTTCTTTTGTGACTGGTTTTGTAATAGATTAGAAATAAAATCTCTATAATACATTCTGGAATTTCAATTATACTGCTGCAATTGTGCAGTCTGGGTGTGAGTCTTACTTGTCAGTCCTCTAGTCTGAAAGAATAGTACACTTTCCTCCAGGGAAAATCGATATCTCAAGACATGTTCAGAAAATTATTTAGGTCAATCCTTTTTCCTGATGGGACCCGCTAACTCCATGATTGTGTGTGTGTCCCAGTGAAACCATCATAATTTCAGCTCTGCATGTCATTCAGCATGAACGAACATAAAAATCAGGCATCACACTACTGTAGATTGCCTTAAAAGTTTTATTCGCATTTATACTTCCTGCTCCTTCTTTTATTGCTACATTTTCTCTCTTTATATGTAAAATATAAAATGAGGACTTTTTGAGTTTACCTAATTGCCGTTTCTTGGCAGTACAGAGGAACTGTGCGTAAAAGACATTTCTTTTCAAGTATCTCTTCCATTGAAAGTGTTGTTTTCTGTATGCTAGGAAAATGCCTATTTAGTGCTGTTTAGGACAGCATGGCCCTACCTTCTCAGAGCATGCTACCATTTCTTTTTTATAGAGGAAAGGAAAATAAACAATTCGCTGTTGGCCACAGTGTCTGAGGTAGTAGAAGTCTGATGTCATAAAGGCCAAGAATTAGTAATTTCTGCTGCTAGATAGATGAATGTGAACTGCCTCATATACATTGCATATGCATGTTTGTGCTTACAAAGAGCAAGATTACAAAAAAATTAATTTTGTGTGTTATTTTCTGATTAATTTTTTACTTAGAAATTTCATTTTGTCAAAACCTTACCATCTAGAGACAGAAATAAAAAATCAGCCAGCTGAGCTGACAATGGACTAGAAGCCTATATTAACTTGAGAGTAATGGGAAGTATGGAAGGTAAGCTACAGAATGATGCTTTAAAATACAGAATTATAAACAGGAATGCAAGGTATAAATTATTCAGATCCTTTCCATGATTTGAGAGGTCAATCAGATGACGGCACCTCATAAACTATCTGTAATTTTAAAATCTTCAGACTAAAGTAATCCAATCTCTTCAGATGTCCTGAAACTGTCACAGATGATCTTGGGGGAAAAAAAGGTCTGGCCAGAAGTGACATGTTTGTGGGTATGATTTTTAAAGCCACATTGTTCCCTTTTTGTTTCGGGGAGTTCTTTCCTGACATTTTAAGGAGTTAAGATACTTTTGGGGCAGATTTCCCAAAGACGCAGTTATCAGTAGTCTTCTGGAAGATACATGCTGTTCTACTTTCTAGGCTGAGTAGAATAAAGATAACTGTAAAGGACATTTTTATCCACTTTGACTTAGACATTTCAATACTGTTCGAACCATCTGTCTGACACAAGTATTGACCTTTATGGGGTTTCCACCATTCCAGAAAAAACGTTATGGCTCCTTTGGTCTGTCCATTATGGTTATGTTACATACAGTGAAAATTCAACCACAGCTTAAAATCTATAGACACTGAAAAAGTTCAGAATCAGTAGAATCTGCTCTACCCTCTGTCAAAGACAGACTGATATTGATCAATTCTAAAGAACTACATTTATCACTCTCGTATCAACTTATCTTGCCATCCATTGCTGCAGCACCATCCTCTGTACAGCAGATGTCACCAACTTTGTATTATTATTCAGTCATGCTAGCAAATGATTGAGATGAATGAATTCAATATTCTTTTCCTTGCAGGTGAAGTAAATTTAGTAAAGTGTAACAAAAATAGACTTTCCTTTCTTTGTCCAGCAATATACTACAGTAAATCAATGTATTCTGATTGGCACTTGAATGAAGATATTTTAGTTTGCAGGCAGCATCTCCTTCTACTAAAATGAAATCATGCAGGTTTTGATTCCAAGTCTATTCCACAGTCCAGACATTTTAACCACTCCCAATGATCTTTGATTGGCATATCATAGAATCATAGAATAGTTTGGGTTGGATGGTAACTTAAGATCATCAAGTTCCAACTCCCCTACCACCTCCCACTAGATCAGGCTGCTCAGTGCCTTGTCCAGTCTGGCCTTAAGCACTTCCAGAGAGGAGGCATCCACAACCTCTCTGGGCAACCTGTTCCAGTGTTTCACTACCCTCACTGTAAAGAATTTCATTTTTATATCTAGCCTGAATCTACCCTCTTCCCATTTACATTCATTACTTCTAGTTCTTCCATCACATATCCTATTAAAAAGTCCTAGCCCAGCCTTTCTATAGGCTCCCTTCAGGCACTGATAAGCTACTATGAGGTTCCCCCCGAGCCTTCTCTTCACCAAGCTGAACAACCCCCACTCTTTCAGTCTCTCTTCATAAGGCAGTTTCTCCAGCCCTTTGATCATCTTCATGGCCCTCCTCTGGACCTGCCCCAATAGCTCAATGTCCTTCTTCTGTTGAGGGCTCCAGGACTGGACACAATCTGGTGGGGCCTCACCAGAACCAAGTAGATGGGCAAAATCACCTCCCTTGACCTGCTGGTCACACTCCTCTTGATGCAACCCAGAACTTGGTTTGCCTTCTTGGCTGCGAGTGCACACTGGTTGCTCTTGTTGAGTTTGTCATCCATTGACACCTCCAAAACAGTGACAAGTGGTGTTTCTCACGGGTCAGTACTGGGAACAGTGCTATTTAACATCTTTGTAGGACATATGGACAGTGGGATCGAGTGCATCCTCAGCAAGTTTGCAGATGACACGAAGCTGTGTGGTGCAGTTGATGCACTGGAAGGAAAGGATGCCATCCAGAGGGCCCTTGACAGGCTTGAGAGGGTGGCCTGTGCCAATCTCATGAAGTTCAACAAGGCCAAATGCGAGGACCTGGACCTGGGTCGGGGCAAACCCAAGCACAGATACAGGTTGGGTGGAGAGTGACTCGAGGGCAGCCCTGAAGAGGATTTGGGGGTGTCAGCAGATGACAAACTCAACATGAGCCACCAGTGTGCGCTTGGGATGCACACCTCCTTGGCTTAGAGGAGATGGTCCTAGAACACTGCTCAGCTGTCTTGGGCCCCTCTTCCCTCCAGGACTGCCTCCCATGGAACCTTGCCAACAAATCCCTCAACAGGTCAAATCTGCCAGCTTGAAGTCCACAGTAATGAACTTGCTGTGCCCCTTGTTGGATGCTCTGTGCATTATAAACTCCACCATTTCATGCTCACTGTATCCAAGGCTGCCCTTGAGCTCCACGTTACTCACTAGGCCCTCATCATTGGTGACAGCAAGGTTCACCATGGCTCCTCTTCTTGTGGGTTCATGTACCATTCTGAAGATGAAGTTCTCATCAATGCATTCCAGGAACATTCTTGACTGATGGTGCCTTGCCGTGTTTAACCTCCAACAGATGTCAGGATGTTTGAAGTAATTGTTGAATTTGTGCCTTGTTTTAAACTGCTGCTGCAGCTAGGGGGCTTTCTCCAGATTCCAGAAGCTCTTTGAGATCTCAGGTGGCAGGAAATTAATAGCATGTATAATATGAACCTTGGTCATCAGTGGGGCCAACTCTGGCCTTTTCAGGTAATTGCTAGAAGTAGCTCCTTGGGACTTACTTGAGGGCAATGGGCCCATGATAATGACCATGGGTAATGGCCAGGGAGGAGGAGGAGGGCTGTGGACTGAGGCTGGGCTGGACCAGGAGTGGGGCAGATATGCCGGTCCCTAGGTGGGAGTGGTATCTCTCCTGGCATCAAGAGCTGAGCTTCTGACCCTTCTCATCCTGCTGCCAGCTCCTTCCCACCAAGTGTCACTGAACCCATTTTCTCCCTAATGGTACAGGCTTTGGCTTTCTTTAAGGTCCTTGCCTTCATCATGTTGAGCCTTTCTATGCTCTGGCTGCTAGTTAGAAATGAGCAATGGAAGGCACTTTTGAATACATGCAAGAGAATGTGCAGCTGCAGCTGTGCCAGGAGATTCTTTGGGTGCTGGTGAATTTGGAAGAGACACAGCAAGATCTCAGCAGCTTCTTCTAGAGATACCTGCCCTTCAGCCCCTTTCACCAGTGTCAGTTCTGTGTTAATACCACAGAGCCAGAAGTGCTCTTCATGCTCTGGTGGTGGCTCAGGAGAAGGGTTGATCAGCCACAGAGCAGCCACAAAGAGGAGATCTCTGGCAGCGCCACAGGGCAGGAGGAGAAAGAGCGTGTAGCCAAAATTATTACAAAGCTTCTGCACCAGGTTGGCCATGTAGAAAATGGCTCTCAGGAGCAGGCTGGTGAAAGTGCTGGTGGGCAACCAACTCAAAGAGTTTGTCCCCCGTGCCACAGTCAGCCATTAGTGTGGACAGGGCCTTTGAAGGCTGGATTCTGTATGGGTGGGATGCTTTTTACCATCTCCTTGCTCCCCTGGGGCCCTCTCATGGGTACATCTTCCATGGGAAGGCTGGAATTACAAGGGATACTGCAGAAAACAACTGCATCAGTATGGAACTGGAGCGCATATGCACCAGAGGCTGGCCTGAGGCACTCTGCCTGAACTTCTTCCACAACTTCTGTGTACAGCTGTGCAGAGGGAAGGCTTTCTGTCTCTGCTGCAGCTCATACCCTGACTTTCAGAAAACAACCACATGGTGAAGTCAGCCTGGCAGCACACACTTCTGGAGTGCCACCTTCACTGCAGCTCCTGCAGGATTGGAAANTGAGGATCTGCTCCATGACTTTGCCAGGCACAGACGTGAGACTGACTGCCCTGTAGTTTCCTGGATCTTCTTTTTTTACCTTTTTGAACATAGGGGTTATGTTCCCCTTTCTCCAGTCAGTGGGAACTTCACTAGTCTGCCATGACCTTTCAAATATGGAGGACAGTGGTTTGGCAACTTAATCTGCCAGTTCCCCAAGGACCCCTGGGTGGGTCTCATCAGTTCCCATAGACTTGTGCACCTCCCTTGGCAACTTAATCTGCCAGTTCCCCAAGGACCCCTGCGTGGGTCTCATCAGTTCCCATAGACTTGTGCACCTCCCTGTTCTTCAGGTGTTCTCAAACCTGCTTTTCACTCACTAACTATAGAATTAAGAAAGATCCATGCTATCTCTGCATAACATGTAGTTCTAAGTTATCAAGCTGCTCGCTTNTCTCTGCATAACATGTAGTTCTAATGCCTAAATAATAGTTCTTTCTATTATTTTTATCGTCTTTAATTAAATGATTTAAGTGCTTTTTTTCTGGATTAAAAGATGCCAGTTGGAATAAGCCCCAAAAAGGACATTTATACAGCTGGATTCGGAATGTTATCAAGCTGCTCGCTTTCAATTGAGAGCATCAGACAAGCTTATATACAGCTATGGTTAACCATGCCCACTAGTCACACTCCGATTGGTCACATGTTACATCATCAATGTCGAACCCACCCCTTGCGGTTTCTCTCTTTTCTCCTTCCGGCACAGTTGACCACGAGTTCCTTGTTCACTAGTTTCTCAGCCCTCCCCCAGGCCTCCAAGGACATACACGATCGTCAGGGTCGTCATGCGTCTATGGCTCCAACCTGACAAGGTCTGCCTCAGGCCTCGATCGATGTTTTTGTCTTGCTTTGAGAACTTGATGGCAGTCGTTAACTCCCTAGCCTGTGCCCATCCCCCAACAAATTGACACTATAACAGCCACGCTAGTAGTAGGTGACCAGTAGTACTCCCACTATGACATAGTAAATAGTAACATCCAGCAGTGACTGGCAAACAAAAAGTATTCATAGTTTAGCTCAATTTGTGTAAGCATCTAAGTCTTCAGATCTCTATTCTAATTGCCTAACCCCCTGAGGTTTCCAATTTTCAGTCAAAAATCGGCTGATCAGTGGCTTGCTTAGAGCATTCAGGATTGTTCTAGTGCTTTGTGTCAGACAAGGCAGGAACTGTGCTAATGAACAAGATTGGTCTTTGAACTCAACAGCTCTTAAGCTTTTAAAAGATTCACTTTGGAAAAAGTTTAATTCTCGCTATTTACTTTGAGCCAGATCACTTTTCAACATCAATTTCCATTTACTGTGTACTTAATACACAAAACAGCCAGTGTTGTTCCTATTCATATGCAGCTCTGCACACAGCACAAATTGTACAAAAAATTTTACCAGGCACATCTGTTATAATCCAGCTCCAATGGAAACAGGCTTCTCTGGAAATAAGTAAAATAGAGCCCTAGGACAACAGAGAGAACAATGTTTGGTCACTGCTTCCAAAAATACGTTTACAGTCAATGCAAAAGTACTCCTGGATTAAGTGGCTTCAAAAAGAAAAAAAATGTGTGCAGTTGAAAGAATGTAAGGCGACTTGAAGAGATAGTAGAAGCATTTAGAAAGGTACAATGAATGTTTGAAAAGTGCAGGCAATGAGTAAGATCATAGGTATGTAGCCTATAGATACAGATTTTGAATGACTGTACCTTTGTTTTTCTATATTTTTGCATCAATAGGGAGCAACTTTTTCAGAAGTAACTGCTTATCCTTACACTTTTTAGCTCATTAAATTGAACTGATGGAATCCAGCTTTAAATAAAGGCTGTTGGTGGACTAAATTACAACACAGTATCAAGAATCTTCACAAACTAGATAGGTTTTATTTTATTAAGCATTCTTTATATATAGTATGAATTAGCAAAGCATACAATCTCCTTACCTGAGTCACGGTAAATAACTAAATCGTTAAGGAAAATATTTTCCACAAAGGGCACCCTGTAAAAGAACTGTAGGCTTTGGCCCTCATGCTATTAAAACATGGATTCCTGTCAGGAAATGTCAGCACATTTCCTCAGGCAAGTGGCTACAGTAACCCCTGAACTTGGAGCAGTCAAGATCAAGCACAATTGAGAACACACATAAAGAGTTATGCTGGCTCATCCACTAGCGTTTACACACTGCAGTTCAGCTCACTCATCTGAGTATTTCTATTGACTGTTAAACTTCCAAAGCCATCTGCTGTGACTAGTTCTAACACTTTCCAATAAAATTATCAGAGTGCTGCTGAAATGTAGCTGTCTTTCACCATTTTAGTGTGCCCTTTTTACATCAAATGTAAAAATCTTCAAGAGACTACTCATACATAGTTTGCTTACCCATGAAAATTATACAGTTTATTCAACCTTTGAAGCCTGAAACTGGTCTGAATATCTCTCTTCTTACAAAACCCACTATTAAGCAGTGGAATCCGGAAGTGTGCTTTCTTGCTTCCTTCCAGTTTGGCCTCTGGAAGTGTTGGTCAAAGGATTTAAAATCAAGTGATTTTTTGAGTATTTTGTTAGAGCTTGAAATTGAACATTACGTACCCATTTAGTTCTCATTGAAAACAAGACAAGAGGGTATGCCCTGCTAAATAAGAACAATAGTCCTTCAATCAGCAGTGCTAGCAGATTTTAATTAGGAAGAGCAAACAAGTATCTACTGTCCATTCCCCTTGTCCAAGCCCACTTTCAGAATGACTGCATAAGGGATTTGCCTGCTACACTGAGCATGGATATGTTTTACAAGTTCAAAAATAACAGTATTAATATGAATGGTAGAAACAAACCTCATCTCTTTTCAGAGTTCAACATGCACTTTCTGAAGTGCTCCTAATGGCATAATGTTTTCTCTCTATGTACTGAGTTACTCTTTTTCTTGTAGATGTTTTTTTAACCCTTTAATTTGATTCAAGTAAATAACATTTTAAATCTCATACGTCACACAGGGTTAATCCATTCTCCATAGTGAAGTGCTAAAAATTTTAGAAATAACATACTCTGTTCCACTATCATCCAGGCCTATTGCTTCAGGAAATTATTGATAGGAACAGCTGCTCCATCACAGGAAGAGAAGTCTTTCTTCTCCAACTGGGGGCACTTTTCAGACACTTTTACTTTATAACCATGACACAGAAGCACAAAATATTGTATTTCAGACTTTAAATAATAAAAACATGTAGGAAAGAATCTCTCTAAATCTTCACTCAAGAACCTTAGTGATGCTTTGAGTCATCTCTCCATGCTCAGAAGGAGTTGTTCAAAAGAGAATTCAGAGCATAAAATACACAGTACAACCAACATCCAATTTCAAATGCACCTCATTGCTACTGAATTGAACATTATAATTACAATTATAGCTCCTCAGTGCTTTATGCATAAATTATTTAAATTAAACCACATACATTATTCAAATTTAATCTCCAATACATACTTTTAAAAGCCTAGTTACAACTCATTGCTAATGTGCAGAACCAGTAAAGGTTTGATTATTTTCCTTAATTTTTTTTAAAAATAGATTCTGCACAATGACTTGTTTCAAGCTGAATGAGTCCTGGGTTAAATGTGGGCACTGGAGTTCTAATTTCAAATTACCCTTCCAGGTCAGTTGAACAAAAGAATGAAGTGGTGCTATTAATTTTTCTCTTTCCTGGTAGAAAGTAGCTTTCTTTTACCTTTTTTTAATGCAAAGCAAAAGTTTTTCAGGCAAAAAAATAAAAAAGGAATTCACCTTTTTAACCTTGTAAAAGCAGCCATGGCTCATGTGGTGATTTGATGCAATACTGACAATCCTTTTCTTGAGACAGTCCTAGCAGAATAACATTTGCATGTAAAGACAGCTTCATGAGAGGCAGTCTACCGAGGCAACACGTGACTCCTATGGGATATCCAACATTTTGAGCAATTGTCATGGGTGCTAGAGGAAAGCAGGGTGATCTGCTGTTCCTCTGCTGACAAGCAGTTTAGAACAGCTTGCAACAGATACTTCAGCCCACCAGAAATGTCCAAAGCAAAGGAGGAGTATCCCTTCTGCAGATCCTCATTAAACTGGACTCAGAGACCTAGTAAAAAATGATCAAGAGTTTCCAAGTACAGGTTTTTTTGGATTGGTTTTTTTTTTGGTTACTTTTCAAATCAGAAACCTCATGAAGCACTGCAATGCTTACTGTAGGCTGTGGAATAGATGAAATTAGCTTTTACTATTAAAATATATGGTGTATGTGAATGAATCACTATGCTGGTTTTAATTCTTTTTCTTTGGGGAAAAGGAGTGTAAATAAGAAAAGCACAACTTTAGTGATCATATTCCTTTCCTTTTGTGAGTTGACACAATCAGATAAAAATGTAAAGATAATTGCTGCTGTGTTACAGTTAAAGTGCAATAAAGTCTCAACCAGGACCAGGGAGCGTCAATATAGGCAGGCACTTGGTTCTGATAGGCTACATTCTCTGAACCATTCAAACCATCTTCAGCTGAGTTTCTGTTGCTGCTATGGTTGCTTATTTAAGAAACTCTAAAAGCCCAAAAGTTACAGTAGAAAACAAAAGGCAGTGAGAAGATGTAAGCCTGATCCAAGATGATTCCAGTTGCATGCGGGTACTTGAAAGACAGCAGTTGAACACATTTTATTGAATAAAAAAATGTTCTTAAGAGGTTTTATGGCATCCAATATGGAGAGAAAGCGTCTGTCACACTGCTTCACTGTGAGCTCTCTTTGTCCCAGATCTTTTCTCTAGATGTACATATTTTTCCAGGCAAGACATGTTTTCAGTATGTGTTTTTGCAAACTTGCATGACAGGAGTGATTATGAAAGTCACAGCAACTCAAAAGAAGCTGCTGAGGAGGAGAGGGACCAGGCTAAATGACTTCAGGTGTGATGATCCAGAAAGAGTAGTGATGCAAGACAGAAAGCAACTGCTTGGATGAAATTAAGACTAAAAACACAGACGGGCTTGAGCAGACATGCCAGGCAGAGAGGACTGTCCCACTCTTATTTACATCCATTTCACCTTGTATCTTAAATTGACTTCATTCATTTTTGTTCTTTTGGGGTTTAACACGGTTTTTGGCTTGCTTATTGCTTTATTTTGTGATTCCAACATGATTTTCCACTGGCCAGATATCCAAGTTCACATCATATAACTGACATCGATTCCTCAAATGATGAGGAAAAATAAACCTTGTAGAAATGCGTCCTTGCAAGGCAGTGAGGAAAGATCAACAGGATACACTTTCTTGAGACACAGGACATGGAGTGCAGGATTTTAAACTTGGAAACATGGAGGAAACATAAGGAGGCACAGAAATAATTTTTCTAGAGCAAAAGGAGATTTGTTCCTGTTTCCTCCTTTGGGGACATTTTTGAAGATTCTCCTGTGAATTCATAGAAGCAGCTTCTTATTTAATTTTTCATCAATCAGGATTTTAGATGACTATGTGAAACCTGGAACTGGTTACCCTTAGCAACCTGACATTTGCCTTGTATCACCAAATAATGACCCTAGTGCGTCTAGTGCGTGCAGCAGTTGTTCTCCATAATAACCTCAGGGAAGCAAAAAGAATGCTATAGTCATATTTATCAAAATTGGAAACAGTTAATTTTCTTCAGGGAAAAGAATCCACATTTTGCTTTATGACCTTGTGTTTCTGTGTGCTGCTGTTCAGAAAGCATATTTCAAAGTAAGTGAAGTACAAGAAAAAACACAAACTGATCACAAAAAAGGGAAAAAGCACAAGAATCACTATAAATCCCATTGCTTTCTGGCTAAGCTATGTATCAGTGAAGATCATGTGAAAAAGCACAGGGATTTTTTTACAGCTAAATGTAAATACTTCCTAGTGATTCATTAAAAAATGGTATTTTTTGCTGGAAAAAATTACTCTGCTTTGATTGCTTTGTCAATGGAACAAAGGGAAAGGAAAGACTTTTAGACTCTGAATTATGGATTTTGGCACCACTTGATGCTTAATAATGAATCTTACAGTCATACAGAACCCTGGAAAAGAGCTGTGAGACTGGAGAATGTTGCTTCTTAGTAGATTAACATGTTCCCTGGAAGCCTTCATATAAAGCTAAAGATAATGATGGAGGATGTTCATGGACTACTTCATGGATATTCCAAGTCAAACTGACTACTGATTCATTGCTTTTCTTCTCTGTCTCATTCCTGCTTCAAAATAAACACAGAGAAGGTGATATGAGAACCTCCTTCCAGGCCCAGAGGCTAGCAGAAGAATCCTTTATAGTACAGTCCTATAGGAGCAGTGCTTGTATGGAGGCAAAGAAATTTCTTCCTATCCACATTTCTCCAGTCAAACTGGTCTCAGGGGCAATTCTGAGATGATTTTTGGGTGTCACTTTTGCCTTCAGAACAAGTCTTTTGCAATTGAATTGAATAGCAGGAAACTAGAATGTGGTCCAGAGCTTTGAAAGTCTCTATGCTGGCATTTCTTGTCTAGAATTCTATCCAGTGTTATTTAATTTACTATTTCTGATTTCAAAGTCTCCTAATATTAATCTGTTACTAACCTTAAAAGTCTGATATGGAAACAGTTTGTCCTTCAATTACAAAGACTGTCACCTAGACCTATGGCCTTGAGCCACTGCCCCTGTGTTCATGTGTAATTCTGCTTTTTAGTGTTGTCAGATTTGAGAAATATCACTCAAATGGATAGGATTAACATCTGAACTAATTTTGTGAGGAAAGGAGCTTAAATTTTTTCAGTATAAGTATTGGCTAAATAGGTTAATAGTTTTTCTCTGAATTCAAGCATTTAATCAAAATTACTTACAGTTCTTTTTAGATTTCAGTACTGGTAGTATTTTGTGGCCTCTGAGTCCAAATATTTGCACTTTGAAAAAAGCCTCCTCTACAGGCACCAGACATTCATATTTTTACCCAGGAAAAAAGTTTTATTTCTTTGAGAAGGGAGCATTCAGCATCTCTGTAGAGAAGAGCTTTTAGTGAATTAAAATCTAATTTTGTTTTGCCAAGACTTCATTTAGGCCTCAGGACAAACTAATGTAAAAAAAAGCCTTTGAAATTAAAATGGTGAGCCCTTTGATCAACCTACTTGGAGTACTTTTAGGTTCCAGATGGGAATTGAATTCAGCTGTTAAAGTGCTGGTATGTAAAAGCTCAGTAACACTTTGCTTGCATTTTCCTGCAAAGAGAAAAGTATAGTGGGATTTAGAAAAAGAAACTATGCAAATAACTGTAGCTGGTATTTTTCTTGAAGTTTATTTTATGCTCCAAAGCTTTAAGTTCTATTAATAGAGCAAACTACAATCCTAGAAATTCATATAATAGTCAGTAATTACTAGCCATGTAGACTGGGAACAGGTTGTATTAAGCTTCCTACCCATTTTTCTGTTTAAATGTGGCAGTCTTCACTTTGCTTTAAGATGACTAGAATTTGAACTGAAATTCATTTTCATGTGTATGATGTAAGCAGCAAGTCCCAGTAAAAAGAGGGAAAGTGAGTATGTTTTTAAATTGCCAGTATCTCAGTCTAAGATCCTCCCATGCACACAAGATTTTGGCAACCTAGAGGAATCTTAATGGAGGGCAAACATGTGGGACATAATTCACTTTCTGCAGAATATGCTGTCATTGTAAAATTATACCTTGCTCAGGATCTTTATTAGATATGCTGCTTAGGACACCACAGCCCACCCAATTCCTGTTTCTGCCGCTCAGACACCAGGACACTGATTTTTAGAAATACCGACATCTGATGTATGCAGATTGTCTGATGGTCTTTTGTCACCTTATATTGAACTTTTGAAATGTATAGTATATAAAAATACTTCATATTTTTGTTTTACTTAATTAAATTTATAATTTACATACTTGAGAATCATTTATTTGTAAAGCAGAAAAACGTTCTTTTCATATCCCGTCCTCATCTAAAAGTTAATTATATAAATACATCGAAGTTTATTTAAAATGCTGATATTATACTGCTTTCCACACAAAGCTTTCCTGCAGTTTTCTTCTGCAACGTCTGAGCTCTGTCATTTCTTCTCATCGGTTAAAAATTACTGTTTCAGTATGGAAGGAACAAAGATGAAAACCCACTGACAGCCACAGTAGCAATTTCATTCATGAAACATAAGCCCAGAAGGTGAGTGACAGGAAGGCAGAAATCTGTTAAACATTTTATCCACATTATGAAAAAAAATATAACTAAAATGAATTTAAATTATCCTTTGTTGGGTTTTGATTTTAAAGAGTCTATTATTTTGCAAAGTCTAATTTGACTTGCTACATAGAAAGGCATTAACTGAGTAGTTACCTCATCTACCTTGTCCTGGATAGTTATAAGGGCTGCTAGTCCATTTGCTCCAGGGCAAACACAGATCACCACGGAAGTCAGATAACAATTGCTTTCTACAGTGAGGCAATACTCAGTGTACTCAGCTGTTGTAATAAAAGAGATTAGATTTCCATTCCTTTGCATTGTGTGTATGCATGGTAGGATTCTCCACTCTGTGTCAGTTTGTCCTCACTGAGCAGAAGATAGTAGTGACTTTCCTACAAAGTCCTCAATAAAGGCCAACACCAGAATCAAGGTGTATATTTAATTTCCTATTCCCACTCGAATGGCAAGCCTCATGCAGGAGAAAGGCCTTATGCCTTGCTGCTGTGATTAGCAGCTAAAGGCAAAGGAAGAAATAGATGGAACAGAGCTCCATCTGACAGCAATGAGAAAACGATTATTTGAGATTGCCCCTTTTTATTCCAGCAAACATAATGAATCAGTAATTCTTGTATCAGAAGATGTAGTAACTAGTGTGTGCACTTTCAATCCCAAGTACTCTATGGTCCAGCAGGGGAAGTTACCATGAATATCATAAATATAATTTTAAGTTTGTGACAGCAAAATTTTGTTGCTCCAAATGTTCACTGAAGTAAATTCAAAAGAGGTAAAAGAAAAAAGATGTGGTTGTAAAGTCACTTAAAATTTCAAATGTACTTACTGTAAGTACATTGGACAACTCATCTGTCTCTGCTGGATGTACCATGGATTTGTAATATCTACTGGGACCTAAGATATAAGAAAATAAGTGCCCCCACCCCACCAGTTTCACCTGTGCTTTTGTAGTTACGAAATCTATTTTAGTAAAGCAGAATTAATTTGAAAATGCCTACAACTGACACAGGCTTCAATCTGCATATACATGTCTCACTGAAAGCTCTGTGCAGTTCTAGCAGTACAGAACTGGGTGTGTCCCCATGCAGTTTTGCAGGCCTATAAAGCATCTCTATAGGCAGTCGTTCAGTTCAGCAACCGAGTAAATTCATTTAAGACAGTATTTCTGTTTCTACAACCATTGTCACCACACAATTTCAATTAATTATGCCCTAAGCATTTATAAACTAAAGTCAGAGATCAGCAGAATTTGTGAATGTGTTGTCAAAGAAAGAGATGGAAGAGGGAATGGATGGATTTTTGTGTCAATGTGATATATATTTATGCACACAATTTTGGCATGATTTGGTCAGACCTTAATAAATTCAATTACTTTAGAGAAATAAATTGCAGATATCTCCTGCTCCAGCAGGGGTATTGGGAGACTTGGAAATTCTTTGGAAATGCTCATTTAACATAAATTCTATCTTTTCTGCTTCAGGAATTGAAGATATTTGCAGAGTTGTTGATGCTTCCCTCCTTTTCCCCTCTAATGCACAATAATCTTGGAATATTTGTGGATTGTATGAACTTTTTGATTAGTATAGTGTAATAGGAAGTGATTTATACAACAGTATACTGTACTATTTTTATATATATATACATATTATATAGTATATATATGATTTAAATTCTAGGAGATGTAATATTTGTTTTCAGAACTTTTTTTTGATTTGTGAACTCTCTGAAATCTGAGTTCTCTACATAAAGTGAAGAATGAAAATGAAACAACTAAATTATTATGTATACTTTCTACTATACATACATTCCAGCAAACACATTTTGCATAACCAGGCACTTTCTTATCCTTTTCTGCAGAACAACTAGCAGGCTGGGTTAATCTGTGAAAAAATTCCAGATATATCTTTCTGATTCACATTGTTTGTTTTCTCACTGCTCCCAGCCGCTCCATTGTTTGACTTTTTACATAGTCAGGAACATGGTTCTCCCGTGTTTTCATCTTATTGTGCTGCAGTGAGAAGAGGCAGCTGTCCCAATGCAGCAGATGAAGCACATAAAAGTGTTTCGGGGAAAAAAAAAACCAAAAAACAAACAAACCAAACAAACAAAAAAAAACCCACACCACTTTAGAAATTACTTCAAGTGCTTATGAGTGTCACCTGTTTCCATGGATTTTGTAAAAAGCAATTCAATGATTTCCCCCAGTGATCTAAATTTGATTCTTTCAGTTTTAGCAGTGATATTATTTCTGCTAGCAATTTGAATCTCATCTGTCTGAATAGCAAGTGCCAAATCTTTTATTTTGCAATGTTATATGCCATACTAATTTTATAAATAAGCAGGACATGTCTGTTTGGTAAAAAAAGTGTACATTTAAGTAACAGTGTTCAGCCAAGTGTTGCGTGGGAAAGGCGATCATTCTAAACTTTGATGTAAAGCTAATGTCATGAAATATGTATTGTAGAATCATGTTGCATTAAAAGGGGCATTTGGAAACATTCGACAAAGTTCAATGATGTAAAATGAAATAGTTTACAATGTAATTTCAACTCAAATATTAATCTCTTAGTACCTTGTAGTAAAATAGTAATTGTAAGTGAAGACAAAGCTGCCTGCAGCACAACCCAGAGCTGGTTCCTCTCTTACGTATATCAATTGCACATTATATCAAGAAAGCAATAGAGAGGGAATTTTGGCTGCTGTGGTGGTTAATGTGCCCCATTTTGACATATGTGCTTGAGATCCATGAAGGGGTACTCAACTACTGACACACGGCATCTTTTCTCATTATGCTATTAAAGAGCTCTCTTATGTTTTCTGTGCTTCGAAAGAAAATATTGCTGCCTCTTTCGGTGACATTTTCCTTTCATCTCACTGCTTTTCAATGCCTTTCAAGTCTGGAAGTGGTATCCAATTTATTTGTATTCTGAGGCCACTTCTGTGAAGCTTAACTTTTTTTCATCTGAGTGCAAGCTTTATATGTTCTGTATTTGGAAGCTATGGTATAAAATTGACAATGTCAAGTGCAGCCTATCTCTTGCAGGCAATTTCCACACTATCCCTCCAATTCTTTCAGTAGAGCCGTTTACTTTCATTGATGTAGGGATGAGTCTCAGTACACAGAGATTGATTTAAAATCCCTTAGATTTGAGTGAAGACCATATGCTAAACAGGAAAGTCTTTGTATGCCAAAGATATTGTTTGCTTCCAATATTCATTGTACTTCAGTGTTTAAAGTGGTTCTGCTGTGTCATTCTGCAGAGTTTGTAACTGCCCTGCTGGGGTCTAAATTTGTCTTCAAGTGAATTCTTAAAGAAACCAAATTTGTAGTTTCAGTTAGGGGTTAAGAAGTTATTTTTGTACATGCACTTTATTTTCTTCTTATCTGAATCTTCTGTTGCCTTTATAACACCAATCAGCAGTAATTTGTCTGTTTACCACTAGTGTACACTTTTGTTCTCCCTTCACCATTTTTTGTTTGTTAATGAATTCACATGTACATTACGGGTTTGTTTGCAGAATCCAAATATTCTGCGTAGTTTCATCAAAAAGCTTAACCTGGGTCATTTTAAAACATAGACACAGGTATGTTTTAGTGCTAAGGTATAAATTACACTTAATAAGGTAGATGGTTGCCAAGTGCAAGGTCCTGCACCTGGGTCGAAGCAATCCCAAGCACAGATACAAACTGGGTGGAAAGTGGCTTGA
>VZTY01022263.1:0-19011 GCA_013400935.1 Turnix velox | reverse complement strand
GCTTAACAAAACACAACTGAAAAGGAGGTTTAATGTATTCCCATGAGGAAATTAATGACATATCATTAATTTAGGTAATGCTCTGGGTTTTTATTCACTTAGGTAACACAAACCTTTTCTTCAAGCACAAGATGTTGAGTGGAAATTTAGGTAAGAGAATTTGAGAATTTGAATTTTAAGAGAATTTGAATTGCACCATATCATAGAGGAAATAAACAAACACATGAGAAATATTATTAATAGAACAGAAGCTGCTCCAGTATCATGAGGTGTATGATGGCTCTTGAAGTACATTGTGTCACTATATCACAAAAATAACCTATAAAATCATGACATAAGCCCTTCTATCCTTCTAAATTCCAAGATCCAATTAATCACCTAACATTTTTAATACAGTGCAAGCCTCTGGACTAAATAAAGGACTGAAGCCTTACACAGCAGTTACATCTCGCAACACTTTTAAGCCTAGAATTATACTGATGAGGAACATCATTGGCAGAGACAGCACACAAACTATTACTGTGGACTATAAACTCAGTATTTAACAATAAAATAATATGCAGCAAGATTTCAATTCACTAAAAGTATAGTGCTTGCTGTGGAGACACTGGCAAAATGTGTTCCTGCAACTTTACCTTCAATCTCAAAACATTTAATAGTGAATAAATATTTTAGTATTTGTTGCATTAAAACTTTTAGGAGACAGTTAAGATCCAACAGCAGTGATTCACACACTCCACATATTAACTGCTTAAATGTCTAAAGCCTGTGGAATAAATAAGTTATAGTCAAATGTTGCTGTGCAACCTTTGCTCCCTCTTTGCAGAGATGGCAAATATGTGACAAGAACACATTCAATTTTCTCTTTAACAAAGTTAAAGCACATTAAACAGTATTTCTCTACAAATCAGTCCTGAGAATAAGGCTCCATTGTACAGTCCTTTCACAGAATCACACACAGAATCACAGAATGACCAGGGTTGGAAGGGACCTCAAGGATCATGTAGTTCCAACCCCCCTGCCTAGCAGGGCCACCAAACAAACACATTTACTAGATCAGGTTGCCCAGGGCCCCGTCCAACCTGGCCTTGAACACCTCTAAGGACGGGGCATCCACAACCTCCCTCGGCAGCCTGTTCCAGGACCTAACCCCTCTCCTAGTAAAGAACTTCCCCCTAACATCCAACCTAAATCTTCCCTCCTTCAACTTGGAACCATTTCCCCTAGTCCTGCTATTGTCAGCAGGACTGATAGTCAGTCAGCCCCTCTAAACATGTTGACATTGATAAGGGTTGCAGATGAACAGTCTTTCCTGTTATCTGCTATCATTACAGTTCAAACCAAGTGGCTCTGTATTTCCCTTTTGCTGCTACCTAGTAGCTTCTTATCTTTTTGCATAATTACAAATATTTTCTTTTCACTGTATTTCCAGAATAAAAAATCAGAATATGCTATGAAAATTACAAGGAACATGCCATCACAAGTCACTCTCTAGCACAGCAGTCACTCTCTAGCCTTTTAGCAGATGGCAATTTTGCTGCCCAGTATATAAAGTTAAAATGAAGACACACTACAAGCCATAAAGAAGTAAGAATTGATGTGCTAGTGACAACCTTTCCAGTGATGAACTGAGTAGGAAAAGATGGCAACAGCCAGAGAAATGCTGTGTAGGAACAGGGGGATGTGAGTTAATGGCAACCACCATTAAATGTAGGCAGTGTGCCATACTGGAGGGAATGGGGACAGACTGGAGTGTTCATATTTGTGGATGTATGTTGAAATAAATGGAATTTCCAGTTCACCTTTTCCTGAAAAATCCTAAAAACCCGTCAATTTCTCAGACAATACAAATAAGCTTAGGAATTCTAGAGCATTTGGATGTTAAATAGTAACTAGTCTCCAAACTTAACAGTTATATGCATTGTCATCATGCAACTCAAACCTGATATTAATTTTAGAAATTATTAAAACACCTTTTTTAAAAAAGGGTCTGTTCTGCATAAAGATATAAGAAACCACTATTTGCTTTGCCACTTGTTGCTGGGTTTTTCTTTCTAATGATACCAGCAAAGAATTATTTACAAATGTTAAAAGAAAAAAAAAACCAACCCTAATAAACTAAAANAAAAAAAAAACCAACAAACTAATAAACTCAAATAATTAATCAATGTCGATTTCCAGAATTAAAGAATTATTTACAAATGCTAAATGGAAAAAAATCCCAAACTAACAAACTCAAATAATTAATCAATGCTGATTTCCAGAAGATACACTAATGTCTTCACCTACCTGTCACCAAAAGAAAATTCAGTTATTAAGTCAACATGGGCTGGTCAGACCCTAACTGCTCATTTTTTCTTATAAACAGAACCCTGAATGTTCCATTAAGTTGGTGAAATCCAAGGGATAACTGTAAGTGCTTATTTTAAAGCATAATTACAATAACAGTAAATTCACATAACCAAAAAAATGTGCTCAGCAATCTATGCAAATTAGTTATTCAATGAGTCATTAAAGTATTGAGCCCTCAAACACAAACCATCACTCCCCACATACTCCAAAATAAGCTACAGCCAAAAGCCATATAGACAGAGGCACAGAGATGGATGAGATTGAAAATCAACTGATGTTTATCAGCAGAAAGATCACTCTTTGCACAGGCTGTATCAGCAAACAGGAGCTTTAAGGGCCAGACTAAATGATTCACTATCTCCTTAATTAGTTTTTCCTAGTTTTAATTACCTTAAAGACCAGTGCTCTCAAGGACTTACATCACAGATTGAAGATGACAACCGTACCAACAGAAATCAAATCAAGATACATTATCAAGATAGATTCCAGAATGTCAGACTAAAGAGTAAATCCACAAATTCAGCTCAACTCAAAATATATCTATGTTCAAAAAATCCTGACTGTAAACTCACTAGGGATTTTTTCCTGCTATACACAGGAAAAACTCCAGATAAGGTGTTGAACACAGAAAATAGACTGGAGTTAGAAGAAAATTTAAGTAATTAAGAAAGTAATTATTCAAGTTTTACAGTGCAAAGACTACTGTTAGTGGTAGCTAATTGAATTATGAAGCAGCAAATGCAAGAAACTGTTGCATTTGTAAGGATTCAACTGCTCATCAATAAGTCTTTCTAAAAAGTGACAATATTCACTGAAGAAAGTCTAGAACTAGTGTCACTTGTCCTCCCAGCAGCAGCCCAGCATTAAATCATACCCAGAAAGCCCCAAATCCAAGGGCACTGACCTTCTTACTTCCTTCTGCTTTGTATTCTCAAAAATCCATCAGAAGCAGAGAACATTTTTCATTATTAAATTGTTGACATTTATACATTGTCTCTGTTTCAGTGATAGAAATTATTAGAGGGTATAGTCTGAACAAGTCTGCTTATGGCAAAACAGCTCTGTGCATACATTAATCTGCAAATTCACAAATTTCTTCACCTTTTTTGCAAACTAATGGATGCAAACTACGCCTCACCTCAACAAAAACTCAAGAGTTAATTTCCTGAGGTAAATAATTACGAGTATATTTGGTGGTTTCCCACATACTTGGAAGCCTTTTCGTTTTCCTTACTATTACAGAAGCATATAAATGGTTTGGGTTGGAAGGGACCTTAAAGACCATCTAGTACCAACCCCCCTGCCATGAGCAGGGACACTTCCCACTAGACCAGGTTGCCCAGTGCCTCATCCAGCACCAGCCTGGCCTTAAACACCTCCAAGGAGGGGGTATCCACAACTTCTCTGGGCAACCTGTCCAAAGAATCTTCACTGTGAGTTGGAAAAGGTGCTCTGAGACAGCTACAACTAAGAGTATTTCACAAACAGGCAATTAATATCTTCGATCTGTGATTGCTCCTTATAAGAGTCTTGTGACACTTAAAATAAGGGAAAGAAGAAAAATCCTATTTCTTCAGTAGAGATAACATATCACCAGCACAGTGCTAATTAAAGTTGAGAAATACTGAGATTTTTACTACCAGCTAATGCAAAATCTGACATGAAGAACATAGTCATAGCCTGCTGTTCCAGATGACACATTTTCCCTGCATTTCTGAGAACCTGTGTCTGCACAGAGCAGAATATCTCCTCATTAGCAGATATTCAGATTGCACAGATACATGACATAATTAACATGGAAGTCAACTGTCACTATTCCTCCTCTGAAATTCTCTCAAAGTTAAGGTAAAGGGTGGCATTACATGTAATGTCCCCTATGTACCACAACTAACCTTCCATTTCATTGCTGAATGAATAGAAAAGGAACACATCTGAAATCTTTATTATTCAGCAGAAATCCAATGTGACACGTATAAGTAGCTCAATTTACAGAACACAGTTTAAGTGATCATCTCTGCTTCATCCTCCAATTTCACAGTAATAAAGAAGGAGATTTACAACCCCCTTAAAAAGCAGGGCCAGGAAAATCTGCTGCAGACATATTTTTCTTTACTTTTTTTTTTTAACAGGGCAGTAGAACAAAATTCATTTAAGAAGATGCTAAAAGAATGTCAGCTCCAAGTCCAAATCAATTGTTTTCAAATTAATTTCATCAAGAAGAAATAGAGTTACACAAAAGGAGGAGGAACAGGAAGATGATCTGAGGGCTGGAAGATTTCCCTTATGAGGATGGGCTGAAGGAGTTGGGATTGTTCAGCCTGGAGAAGGCTCAGGGGGGACCTCTTAGTAGCTTCTCAATACCTGAAGGGGGCTACAGAAAGGCTGGGGTAGGACTTTTTAATAGGGTACAGGGTGGGAGGACTAGGAGTAATGGATGCAAATTGGAAGAGGGGAGATTTAGGCTGGAGATAAGAAAAGTTCTTATGGGGTTGTGGGTGCTCCCTGCCTAGAGTTGTTTAAGGCCAGGTTGGATGAGGCACTGAGCAGCCTGGTGTAGTGGAAGGTGTCTCTGCCCATGGCAGGGGGGTTGGAACTAGATGATCTTTAAAGGTCCCTTTCAATCCAAGCCCTTCTGATTATATGATAATACAAAGAAATTAATAGGTATTGATCAAACATAACCAGAAACACAGGATTTTTGATAACCCCAGTAAACCTGAAGTGAATGTATTTTTCCTTTTTATTGCCAAACCATCTGCCTGCCTTTAGATGCTGTCATTCACTTTGCTAGCAAGCATCTTGCTCTCAGAGTGCTGACTGGTAAAAAGATTTTCACCAACTTCAGCGTGTAGTTTTATGTTGTAATTCTGCCATTAAATTTCATTACCCCTTTAATGAGCTCCCAATCCTCCTAGTTCTCACCTTCTAAAAGAGAATGCAGAAGCATGCTCATATTAAAATTTTCAAACCAGTTACTTGTGTTTATTTTCACTGATAAGCTCCAGGAGCCTTATCTAATGCCACTGACTACACTGAATCATCTTGCAAGAACACAGCATTAGTCACAGCATAAGTATTTGAGTACACTTTAAAATGTTTTATACTTATTGTCCTCAGTTGATTAGTGTATTATTTTCCTCAATTATGATGAAAGACACGTTGTTTGAAGCTGCACTGTGTTCCCTTCCCCACTTTAAGATAAAATCCCATAACAAAAAAACCTATACCATAAGCACTTAGAAATAAATCAATAGTAACTAACAAAAAATTAATATAATCACTGCTATAGAGAAAACAAAAAAGTGGAAACAATAAAGAAAGGATCAAACTCTAATTCAAAATTACCAATATGTAAATTTCCATTCTGACTTTACATCAAAAAGTAAGTAGGTGTTCAAATGTAGAGAAATATGTAGCCAGAGGAATGCAGTGCCATTTTCATTCCAAAGTTATTGCAGAGTAAAAGTTTAAGATAGAGATGCAATGCTTTAAGGTTATTTTAATTAGTCTACAAAACTGTTTTGCAGTTGGAAATAAACTGGGACCATAAACATCTGGAAAAGAGCCTGATTTAGCAATAAACTCTTTCCAGAAGACACTAATGATGAGCTAGTTGGATGCAGCAGAAAAAAAGGTCTGAGTTGTTAACTGTTTCACTGCAGCATAAAGTACATAAACAGAACAAGAACATACCAAAAATTAACCACTGTGAATGCATCTTAGATCAATTAACAGACAAATGAAAATGAATTATAAAAGGGTCAGGTCTAAGGCTTTTAGTATCTGTCCAGAATTCAGCCCCCAACTCCTACATCTGAGTTTGATCAGGATAACTTTTTAAATCCTTGATAATTTTTTTAAAAAAAAAGACTTATGATTTATACAAAAAGAAGGTTTCTATTTTCCAATACTGTGCAAATTGGAAAAGAGTTTGGAAGTGATAAATGAGATCTCACAAGAAAATTAAGTATTCCTTGTGTATCAGGAATGGTAGTAGTTGATGACTGGAGAAAACAGGGTGCATTTGTATCAATGTTTTAAGCTCAAATTAGGAATCAAGTAACAAGGCAGCTTTAACAGTTGCCCTCAATCAACATCTAAAGGTATCCTGACACACAAAGTGGATTTTGAGTTAAACAACAGTTCCACGTACTCATACATAATAACTACAGGACCAAAATAGCCTAAAGCTGCTCTAGATGTGCATAGTGCAGATGTTAAATCTTCAGTACCAGAATCTTTAATTCTACCAAATTCACTTCCACTGTATCTTACTATTTGCCCCTGAGAACAAATACAAACTGCTGCTGAAACTCCTCAGAGTTCTTTGAAGTTAGTAGACACATAAGAACTGTTGCCAACAACATGTATGACAGGATAAAACCTATTTGATGAAGTTGTATCTTATTTAAATGGAGCAGAAAACTGCTGGAATTCTTTGCCAGACTATAAATGACAGTGTGTTGTCCAAGAAACCGCTCAAAAACCAGAACAAGCTTATCTGATGCCTCCATCTTCTAACAGATGTTTGTGCTAGTTCAAGCAAGAGGCCCCTGCCTAAATTATGCTTCAGTCGTAGCAACAAGGTACTCTCAAGATCTGTAAATCCACAATCAAACAATACTACTTAGGGAGCTCTAGGATAGGGATCCTTCTCCTCAAGTACCCTTATAATTTGTTTAAAAAACTCCATAGATTCTTCTGGCACTGCTACTTCCAAATCTCAGTCTGAGCTTTCATGTTCCAGTACAACAACAGGCTTTATACCCAAGTAATAATATATTAAATGTAAAGCTACCACAATTATCACAAGAGAAATATTTCTCCAGAAATTGATGAAAATCTGTCTGAGAAGCACTCTCAAGGCAAGAGGAATGTGAACTTCTTGCCTGTGAAATCAGGTATATGTGAGTTTTGGAAACAGCTCCTGGAAGTTCAAAAGCAGCATGCAATGATGAATGAAGTTTTGCTGAAGAACATCAATGAAGTGGCACCTGAGGAACATCTGATTACAGATGGCCATTAATGACTGTCTACCACAAGATCTTGGATAGCTGCAATTAGTCAGACTAATGACTGTCTACCACAAGATTTTGGATAGCTGCAATTAATCAGATACTAACCAAGACCTGTTACCTCCACAGAAGAAAACTTTTTTACAGAATCTATCATCTAAGAACAAATCTTGATTGAGGCACAGCATTGCACAGGAACTTTTAAACAGAGGGCAAAGACAGCTTCTCTCTCAAAATTTCATTTATTCTCTGTCATTACTTTCTGTCACTTCCTTGCAGACTGCTTTGCACTCCTCTGGGAACAATTTCAGCTTCATGGCATGCTACTGCAGCTCCCTAGAGTGACTGCAAAGCGGGGATGTGAAGACAATGAACAAACTCTTCAAAAACACATGTAATCATCATACAGATGGTATTTTTAAGGTTATCTATGATGCTCACACATATCTAATATCTAATATTTTTTTTCTTCCGTTTTCTGTGCTTTGTTCAATGGATCATCTACCAGGCATGTTCTGAACAGATGCATGTTCAGACCTTCACCCCTCTGATTGCTTGGAAATTCAACAGAGACAGGCAATTTTTACTCCTGTATAGACACAATATAGTGCTATAAAGTGAGGGAGAAACTAAAAAAACCTGGTGGATCAATGCTGAAATGTAAAACAATGAAGTGACAACCCATTTCAACAGACATGGTAGCTGAAAAACACAAAGCAACTTCACTTCAGTTCCTTCCTGTAATGCACTGTTCAAAAGGGAGAAAAAAAAATTAAAAAAAAAATTGAAAACTATGCTCTGCAGTCAAAGTACAGAAAATAAAAAAGGTGGAGTGATTTAGGATAAAATTACTGTATTATCTGAGATTAAAAGTTCTCTATCATCCTAAGAACATTATCTTTGTACTATATTTATGAGTATGAATTACAGAACAGGTAAAACATGCTGTACCTTATGAACATTCAGCTGTCTTCAGGAAGAGCTCCGTAGAGTTTTGAAAGCTGTTTCTTTTTTTAGAGAAATTATTTTGAAAAGTATTTCTGAATTTGTGTGCTTTGATGTTCCTGTCATCAATTTTCATAAACCTATGTTAATTTATAGAATTTGAACTGACCAGATTTTTTTTTCACTAATGAAATGTATCACTTCAAAACTTTTATTTCTATATTCCTACAAAAACAATGGCATTGCATATTATTCAGCCTACTGCATCCATTTATTAGCATTTCCTGTATTTCTACTCTTTTATATTATACCACAAAATTCCAAGTACTATAATACAAGATCAAAACATAAGCATTTAAATCCTATTTCGTTCACTCAGAGACTTTAAAGAATCAAATCCTACTATAATGTGAAAAACAGGCAGTGTAACATTATCCCAAAACTCACTCTCTTTTTTTCTCTCCTTTATATGGGTAACTTCAACAAGGAGATTATGGTTTTCTTGTTCTCTTTTACCTGACTGTGGGAAAGAGAAGGGCTCACAAAATGGAAAACAAGTTGAGTAACATGATATAGAGGAATAAATAGTCAATAGAAAAAGGAAAAAGAATTTTTTTTTATTAGAGGATTTAAATCTTACCGTGCTACAACTAAAAACTGGTCAATCTGTCGGTCAGTAAGGGGGCTATCAGGATCCCATACTTTTACTTCCAGCTTTGTCTGTTCTCTGTCATCTAATTCTCCTGTCAAAAGATAAATGGGACAAAACATTTATTCTCACAATGTTTTTCTGTGTGTATTTCTTGTAGCATGTTTAAAAGAGACATTGTACATTTTTAAACTCAGAGTACTGAAAAATTAGCAGTTATCCATTTAAATTCCACAACTCAGTATCAGGAAAACAAATATCTCACCTTAGGATCACCATTTCAATTTAAGGAGGCATTCTTAAGAGGTGTAATATAAAAGAAAACATGATTATAACCTTGTAATCACAAACAAAGTAACAAAGTGGTTTTTAGACATTGTTTCTTAACTGTATCAAAGTTACTGTTTCACTCAAACCATGTTAATTTTACACTTGATCAGATGTGGAAATTAATTTCTATTCAATTCATCCTCCATTCTCAAAACCCATTATGAAAGAATGCTACCTCTTGCTCTCAGGCACTACATTATCTGCATTTTTAACATAATTCATGTGAAAATTGCAACTTCTATTTACTAGTTATATAAAACAATATATGATTAAGGCTACAGCATGAGAAAGTTACTAGAAGCTACATCATGATTTCCCAACTCCATTTTTCTGAACAGCTTAACTGTGGTTGAAAAAATGGTGTGGGTTTGTTTTTTCTTTTTAAATAATATCCTGTATTTTGAGAATTCCCTGTATAATTTGCCCTCTGTTGATTATCCAAAGAGCACAGCATTTGTACTGCTTGGAAGATCAGCCAAGTGAGAAGACCATATAATGATTTACCATTTATAGGGAAACCTTAATCTTGGTTTGACTTCTACATCAATAACAATCACTGCAAAGTGAGAAACACTACAAGGACTGATCAGGTAGGCAACAAGTATTCTGATAGTGTAAGATTTATCTGTGGGATTTTATGGAACCACAACAGATGAGAAAAGTAGAGTTAAAAATCACCCTTCCCTTGGTATTTTAGATTAAGAGCACGTTCCTCCTTCAAAGAACATGTGAAAAACTCCAAATGTTTAGTCAGACTCCAGTACTTCTATGAGTTATTATAAGAATAAAAATCTGTTCTCAAATACAGCTGTTCCATTTGTTTTCTTTGAAAACCTAGGCTGTGTAGACACCTCTCTGAGCTCACAGATCACTTCAGTCTATAATATTTCTTATAATTTAATGAAAGCAGCCAGTCTGAACATGCATAGTACCATCAAGACATGAAATAACTCATACAATTTAAGAGTCCGGAAGCTGACTGCAAAGAAAGCAGTGGGTTTTCTGCAAGCTGATCATGTATGTCAAGTTTCTCCAGCCCTTTCATTCCAGAAGGAAATGAGAATATGGTATTTATTTATCCCTACCAAATACACAAGTCAAAACTGCATCACACTGTCTGCCTAATGCCTCAGGAATGAATTTCACAGTCACACTCTCATAAAAACAAAGAGAATTATCTCCTTGTAGTATGCAAACAATAAAGAATTGCTTGCTTAATGGCATCTATGCTCTCTTTTAAGATAGTTCACATCCAGCACTGGAAAAAAAAAATTAATTTCTAGCAATCTTGTGTAAGATTTCAGGTCTATAAAATTATTCAATGAACTGCACACTTGTCAATACATTCATTTTTTCCATCTGTGACAGACACATTGTGGGTGAGGTTCTACATTTTATAAATAATCTCTGAGCACTTCAATCTGTTAATACAGAGCTTTAAAAGTATCTTTAATGTCAGTTAACTGTTTCAGGACAGCACATCCTGTTGATCAGTGTTGCAGAAGTACGACAAAACCCAATGCTCAGGAAGGGCACGAGTCTTACAAAGAAAAAACATCTAACAAAGCAGAGCACAAGTCTTCAACCAAAACATGTCACAGCCCTGAATTAAGCTTGCAAAATGATGAGAAAAATTTCAATATTACACATCTTACTTCAAGTAGAGGCAAATAAACAACTACTATTACAAAATTATGTGTTAACTATTGATAAATGTGATATATAGCCAAAAAGAATTTCATAATGGGAGTAGATACAAACAGGATATGATGAATGTGTTAAATATTACAGCAACAACATAGCAGAGAGAGGTTTACAGAACATTTGCAGTCTGCCCAACCTACAAAAAATGCTTCATTCCTCATTTTTCACTTAAATGGCAGTATACTAATGCTTAAACTATTGCATGGTGGCAAAGCAGTGCNTTTCACTTAAATGGCAGTATACTATTGCTCAAACAAGAAGAAAATTAATCTAAATAGATGAAATCAAGGGGGTGGCAAAGCAGTGTTGTTAAAATCTTTGAAAAGTTGATTTTAGGACTAAAACTTTTCTTTCCTTCCTTTGAATGTGATGAAATAATTAGTACAGGAGAATCAGGTAAGATAAATGTTTTCTTTCCAGGTCTTCTTTCAAAATAGTCATTATTTTAAAATACAAACCCATTTTCCTTGAGCCTTGCCCTTAGTTAACCATGCTTGAATGCTTCAGTAAAGCATAGCAGATCCCTTTACCACTATGGTACTATCTCTCCTAACAGCTCTATGTTCATCTATAATTGAATTTGACACAGAACTGTCAGACAGGTTTGAATGAACAGGTATCAAAGAGGTCACAACATTCATTCCTTACACAGAAAACTTCAGATCACAAATGGAATGGAAAAGTTCAACTTCTCACCTTCTTAGTCTTGCACCTGAGAAGGTTCATGGGCTCTGTTTTCTAAGTGTTGCTTGCCCTTACCCCCACCAAAATGAAAACCACACCTTCTGAGAAGCACAAGGCTATTTTTTTGAGTGTCTGGTAAGACATACCAGTGCATCCAATTTTTTTTGGACTGCTGACTATGGTTTTATTACATCAATCTAATCCTGAACTTTAATTTTCCTTGAAAACATCAGATGAATTAAAAGATGGGTGGTTTTCTCCTCATCAATAACTCAACAGTTCTTTCTTAGTAAGAAGTAAAATCTTGGGGCTTTCTCTTTACAAATAAAATTAAATTAAGCATTTCACTTAGTCCTTTTAAACAAAGCAAACCTGCCCATGGCAGGGGGGGTTGGAACTAGATGATCTTTAAGGACCCTTCCAACCCAAATCATTCTAGGATCTGAACTTCAGGAAACAACTGTAAGAAAAATATTACAAATTAAAAGTAATTTAAAAGGCAATTTTTAACTGAATGCAATTAAAATGAACTACAAGAAATTAAAGATCTACTTAGTCCCCTAGACTTCACTTCCACCAGATAAATACCCCCAAGGTGATCATTACATTAGACTCAATGTGATTCCATGTCTTCTAATATATCCAACTGAAAGAAAATAACTTGCAATATGAAAACTCTCTTAGAGTGCAATTCCCTTAATTGTACAGGTATCTAACAATGTTGCAATATTGAATCCCTGTTAGAAACTGAAATATGAAATGTATAAAAGCTGTATTTTATTAAAATCAGCCTTCAGGGAAATCACAACAACTCCACTTTCAATGAGAAACAATTGATGAGGTAGCTGAAAAATAAACAGGAGGGGCATTTTGAGGGATACTACTTGTCAGATACAAAGTCTTCATCTTTGTATTTTGCATAATATGCACAATTTTTCAAAATACCCTTCAATTTTTCTTTTCAAAAAGTACTTCAGCAGTTATTTCAATCCAAACATAACTACACACCTGCAGTGCCAAGGCTATAATTGAATCCATCTTTTACAACACACAGAGGTACCAGCTGCTGGATTCTTAAATCATATGAAAGAGAAAATCCATAGCTGTGATATTTTGGTCACAGAAAGAAGGCAGACTTATATCAAGGGGCAACATTTGGGACACCTGGCCAGTTGTCCTTGCCACAGAGTTCTTCCTATTAAAGAAATTCATTTGGGGTTTAACACAATCTATTGAAATCAGGCAGGAGTTTTGAGTCATGCATGAATTACCCAGGCCCACTAGATACCTAAGCACAAACATGAAGGCATTTGTAGATGCTTATATGGAGTACTGTGTCCAGCTCTGAAGACATCAGCATAAGAAGGACATGGAACTAATGGAAAGAGTACAGAGGAGGCCACAAGGATGATACAAGGGCTGGAGCATCTCTGCTGTGGGGATAGGCTGAGAGAGCTGAGGCTGTTCAGCCTGGAGAAGAGAAGGCTCAGATGAGACCTCACAGCAGCCTCCCAGTGCCTGATGGGGCTACATGAAAGCTGGGGAGGTGCTGTTTGTCAGGGCATGGAGTCACAGGATGAGGAGCAATGGTTTGAAACTAGAGCAGGGCAGGGTTAGATGAGACAGTAGGAAAAAATTTTTCCCCTTGAGGGTGGCGAGACACTGGGACAGGTTGCTCAAAGAGGTGGTGGAGACTCCATCTCAGGAAAAATTCAAGGCAGGCTTGCTGAGGCTCTGAGCAACCTGATCTAGTGCAGGATGGTTGAACTAGATGACTTTTGAAAATACTTTCCAATCCTATGTGTCCTTAAAGCTCAGCACATATGTAAGCAGTAAATTCATTGCTATGATCCTTATGCTTCAGTTTTACACCTGTGAAACAAGAGTGCCTCTCAGCTTTACTGTAAGGATGTAGAACAGAGAAGCTCACTAGTTCTCACCCTGCCTTAGTCTTCAGCAGCCAATACAATGACACTTTTGTTAATGAAAATTGGCACCAGATTATACTAGATATAGCACTTAGCAGATCTTTGTCAGAACTGTGAGGCAGCATGCTAACTGCAGGTAATCATAGAATGGTTTGGGTTGGAAGGGACCTTAAAGAACAACTAGTTCCAATCCCCCTGCCATGGGTGGGGACACCTCCCAGTAGAGCAGATTGCTCAATGTCTCAATGTCTTTTTCATCTAAATGCTTTTTTGAACATCACTTCATATATTCTAAAGTAAACAAACAATCACTGAAAATGAGGGTTCAATTCACAAAAAACCTTCTCATGCTGCTATTCAGACTGCACGTCTGGAAATGCCTCCTCTCAGCATGAGAAAAATTATACATCACAGACATTAAACCTGTCTGTCTGAAGTGTGAGCTTTGTCCTTAAATGAAAAGTTCATCAGTTCCCCTTCTAAAACATTCAGCATATTCATTCTGTATAAAATTCATTATGTATTTATACACACAGAGCTTAATTATCAAAATACATCACACAGCTTTCAGCAAACAAATGATGGGGGGAGACAGGCAAGCTTATACTAAGGAAGCAGGTCATAAAATGGCAAACTAATTGCCGTAGGGAAAAGTAGTTTTAGATTTAGTTGAGCAGGGAAGACATCTTTCTGGACATAAACTTTTCTATGTACTGACACTTAATAGGTTCAGCTTGGTATAAACTGAATTCACAACAGCAACCTGGTGTAGTGGGAGGTGTCCCCACTCATGGCAGGGGGGTTGGAACTAGATGATCTCTAAGGTTCCTTCCAACCCACGCCATTCTCTTACTCTATATTTTGTGATTCTCACTAGCACTCACCAGATAATCAAAAACCAAACAGGAAAAAAAAAGTTTGAAAACTTCACTCAACTCTGCAGAAAATAAAAACAAATTATGTACAAATAACTGATTAAAGTGTTAGGAGAATGCTTAGATTATTTTTAAAGTGCAGGGGAAAATGATCTGTTTACTTCTCAATTGCAGAACAATTCCAATCCCCTTAGTTTGCCTGACAGACATATATTTAGGATTTCAAACAGTCAGATAATGAGCTGTTTACACAAAATTTACTCAAAACCTCAATTTATGAACATAATGCATGTATAAAGACTACAAACTAACAATAGATTATATAATGACTACATGTATGGAGACCTTCACACAGTGGAAGGCATTGGGTGACAAAGTCAATGCTTGCCTATAGCAATTGAAACTGCTACTCATCATTTTCCACACTAATCAGTCTCTTATCTTCTAAATCATAGAATGGTTTGGGTTGGAAAGGACCTTAAAGATCATCAAGTTCAAACCCCCCTGCCATGGGCAGGGACACCTCCCACTACACCAGGTTGCTCAGTGCCTCATCCAGCCTGGGCTTAAACACCTTCAAGGAGGGGGCATTCACAACAGATGTTTTTAGGTATTAGTTAAGGAGTGCAGATGGCATATAAATACTGCTCAGCTAAGTCCTTGAGACATACTTTGGAGGAGATAGGAAGTCTAGTTACCCAGTAGATAAAGGGGAAAGCAGACCTGAGATTGGAGTCATGAATATTCATAAATAAGATAGTGATTTCTGAGATAATACATGAATATGTATGTTAGAGGGGTATAAATTTCAAAAAGGTTTTTATCTCAGCACATGCATAAGGATAGAGTAATCCTCTGCACGTCCAGTGCTGCAAAAGTCAGACTATTGGGTTTTTTCCTGGCATCAATGGTTTTCAAGAAAGCACAGTGAAAATTATTCAGTGTATATATGATAACAGTACCAAACTGCATATAAATATAAATATTTACAATATCATAAAAAGCTTTTTTGGAAAGAGCACAATGCACACTCACGTTGTAATCTTCAAAAAAATACCACTAAATTTCCAGTCTCGATTTATTTTTCTTTTTTTTACATAAACTTCCTGTTAGGAACAACTAAATTCACTCTGACTGTAGTATTCTAAAGATGAATAGGGCTCTTCATTCGCATAAATTTAAAGAAAACATGATTTAGAGAAGAACTTTTTTTGTTGGGATGAAATGTATTTTGACTTATTCAAAACTAAAAACACCACAATTCATCTGCATCTGGTATTTGGTTTTCATTGTCTACAGGAAAAACTTTAAGAGAAAGTTACTGAGGTAGAAAAAACCAGCAAAGTCAATTCAACTCTAAGATGGTTCTGCTTGAAAGGTGATTTGAGGGCTCACCAAGATGTATTTTTTGGGATAATAAGCACACATATAACATACAATAAATAACTGTACCTTCCCTAGGGCCTCCTATCCAAAAGAACTCACTTAGTATTTGAACAATTTCAGCAAAGGCACTCCAGCTATTATTAATAAAGAAATCTTTCCATTTAGTTTGCTGCTGACTTACTCCATTTTTTGACAGCTTCAAAGCTTCACATATTTCACACTGAACTTGGTGGGAGAGATTTCTACTAGTCTTCTAGAGGTGTCTTCTTGAAACAAATGCAAGTTGTGGATTAAGTTTCTGTTTGAACTTGGTCCTGAAGGCACTTTTGTTAGCAGAGTTTGAACTTTCCTCTCTGCTATCAAGATCCCAGTAAGGTCATCTTGACCTCACATAAATCTGGTTTCACACAACAGAGGATGGACATGCAAATAACTGCATGTAGAACACAAAAGGTGTGCAAGCAGCTCCAAAAATGAGTTGCTTAAACTCAAAAAAGTACTTAGTATTGATTTTTTCCACAAAAATCCTTCTGCATGCCAACCTACTGTTGCAAAAAGCCCACAGCTGCTGCTGTTGTCACCTTCTGCAAGCACAGGAAAAGCAATGCTTTCTCTGATGACTGTACCTAAGCAACTGGGTTCAAACTAAATCCACTGGTTTATTTTTGTAATTGCAGTTTGGTTCATTCACAAAGGAAAGATTAACTAATTCAGCTCCACAGATTTTGAAAAATCACCAGCCTTCATGGTTTTTTCAAGATGGTTAAAAAGAAAAGGCTTGATATCCACTATTTGGGAAATAGTGCATTAAATACTGGAAGAAAGAGTCAATATTTTCTGAACTGCCTATTGAGTTCATGTGTCTGCTACTTGTATACAGCAATTTTCCTAAGACTGATCACTCAGCACTAATTACAGACCATATTTTTGATAGGACACAGCACAGTTCTTGTTTATCCTGTCAGATATTCCTCACAGACACACATTATCTGTCTGCAGTATCTAAGAACTGAAAGACTCTCCTATTTTAACACTTAAATATCAGAGTATAGAATATTCTTTAAAGTATTCCATATTACTGATTTTTATCTGTTACAATAGAATGAAATGACTGCAACTGCATCAATACTAGGAGAGAATTTGACAAGAGAATTAGCTGTGCCACTCAAACAACTCCTTCAGGTCTCTGGCTGATATCAGTGATTTTTGAGATTCAGCAGTAGTTCTTCCAGAATATGGAGTAACAAAGAGATTCTCCCCAGCTGGGTTTCACTATTCTAAAATATATTCTTCATTTATTAAGTTAAAATAAAATTTGAGTTTATTTGGGAAGTATTTAAAGAAACAGAAAGTACAATCCACTGAGTCTAAGCATCCTACACTTTAATAATAATAAAAATTCAAGCAATAAAAATACGGAGATGAGTTTCTTATTCGTCTCTGTAGTTGTAATGATTTTAAACATAAAATTCTGTAATTCCATTATTTCCAAACATTAACAGGCTTGGACTCTAATGGCTTCTATCTAAAATGTCTGGTCTGCATGCTCTCGAAAGTCAGTAGTAGTAAGAAAAAAAAAAAAAACAACTAGACATTAAGAATTACATGTAAAAGAATTACAATGCTATTTTTGGAAACAGAAAAGTTTTAGAAGTCTTGGATACAAGTTCTTTGAACACAATCCAAAATTTATAGCTTAAGATTCCCCAGCTGTTCCTCTTCTTCCTATTGAGCAGACAGCTATTTGAACTCTGTTAAGTCTAAACTGCCTTGCCTCCAAGAAATGCAATCTACTGCACAGCAAGTGCTAGGCACTCCCCAGATGTTATCAGATGTGCAAGTAGGACTCTGAGTTTTTATACATGTACCTTGAATACACTATAGAAATTTTATAAAAAGGCATTTTGTATGAAATGTCTTTCCTACCAGGTGCTATTTGTTCCTCTTGAGTGACTCTTTATTCCTCTTCCTCTCCCTCGCAGAGGGGTTGGAACTGGATGATCCTTAAGGTTCCTTACAACCCAAACTATTCCATGATTCTATGTATGAATGTACTGTTTGAAATGATCAGAGAATACTTAACTGTGTAAGATTCCTACTTCATAAAGAGCTCCCTAGAACACAGTGGTCTCCTTTTCACTCTACAACAGATAAGCAACACTGGGCTAGGTTGAAAAGGGATATTAGCATGAGAAAAATTTCATACAGTGGTACACAGGCAGTAAGATCAACCCTCCAGAGTAATTAACATAGAGACATGTAAACAGTTTGCCATTACTGGTGGCAGCACTCAATTAGGAATAGCAATACTTAATAGAAGCAGCCAGCTCTCTAGATAAACTTTCAAACCTAACCATTGCCCATTTTCAACCTCGTGATGCTTGTCTCCTTCCATATATCTTTCCACAGAGCACAAAATCTCATTTACTACCAATTTCTAATCAACTCCAACCCTTTGTGCACTCATCAGCATGTTTTCCACTCTGACATGCCCATTTTGGGCAGTGATTTTGTGCTCCACATGACTCTCCCAGCACTCAGTATCTATACATCAGGCCCTAGAAGGAGAGCCAGATGAGCTGACAGAAGCTGCTGGCATACACAGGCAACTAATTAGCAGCAAATCATTCTTAACAGAAATTTTCCACTGTTCAGAGAATCACAGGCTCACTGGTAACTGAAGTGCTCAGGGTAACATAGGCTGAGATTCTTTGTGTGCCCAAAGGCACCCTTCAACCTCCTGGACAATTTAAGAAAGGTAGGAAAAGTTCAGAGTTCAACTCCCTCTATAATCTACTCTCAATCTGGTATCTTTGTATCTCAGAAATTATCCCATGTTTTTACAAGAGAAAAAAACTCACAAAATTTTTAAAGGTTAGTAGTTGCTCTGTTAACTGAATCATACTATGCATATGTCACACTTTTTCTTATACTGCAGTGCTATAATCCAATTATACTGAAGATTTTTTGGCAGGTATTAATGCTGTTAGCTTAGCATTAGTGTTTGCACTTCCCAGTCTTTGGGTGTTCCTTTTATTTTTAGACTGAGATTTGCTGAAAGCTCTACATATTTTCTCAGGCTTTTACATAAAAGTCAGTTGAAACTGGGCATGTTAATGCCAATGACTGAACACATACAAAAA